>APFE031620835.1:52080-101485 GCA_000404065.3 Pinus taeda
TGCCTTTGTTTCGCAAAATTTCGCTTCCCGACTTTTTGTAAGTGGAACCACTCATATGCACTTCAGTTTTTCGGCACCTAAGGTGGTCTTAAAAGTATTTTCACTCCAGATGGTTAGTTATCCAAGTGGCAAAGGAACAAAGGGCCACCCAAGCCATTTGTCATGTTTGTGGCACTGCACTTGTAGCTGATGTTTGGCTTTGCACCTTCATTTTGTAATGATTTGAGTAACTCCCCAACCATTGGGAATTCTATCTCTTCATGGCACATTCTATATATTGTATGCAAACCATTTGCAAAGGGTTGGTTGGCTTGTAACTACTGGGAGACTGTGGGAAACAAACTTTGTTTCTGCATTGTATATTTTTTACAGAGGATTAATGAAAGGCAGTGGCTCTGTTTCATGAGATTCGTGTGGTTTTGAGTGTAGAAAATGTGTCTCTTATGTTTCATATGTATCTTTTTATGTTTCATAGCTCATTTCATATTCATTTCCATTGAAATTTTCTAAGTTAGCTAAGGTAGAATTCAATTTTATTGCTCTGCATGTGGGAAAATTTCATGTTCAGTGTTCATTATTCTGTTGAAAAGGATTCATGTTGTCCATGCCCTTTTCACCCTCTTGATCAATCTCTCCATTCCGAACTATCTTAAAACTAAATTGCTAGGCTTTCCGCCTACCTTGCCTCACGAAATAATCAGTGCCTTTAGGTTAAGTTCCCTATTCATTGAGGTCCATTGGTCCCATATCATCACAGAAACATAGTAATTCATAAAAATCATTCCTTGCATTCATATTCACTTACTAGCCTAAGACAAATAGTTCATTGTAAGTCATCTCAGGCCTTTTCATTCACTTATTCACTGAGTGTGACTCGGAGAGAGCCCTCTCCTGCTCTAGTAGGGCTAGCTACCAAACTGAGCGTGATTTGTGGTTACCCTGAATTTTTCCTTCTTTCAACCTAAGGCGAATTTAGGTGATAGTGGTGAATCCACTAGGGAAAAAATCAAACCCCTTGCTTCTTAATAATTCTAAGCTTCTGGATGATAAGCTTAGGATTTGATAGGCTGAGTAAAGTTGGTTGTCTCCTTTGATTTTTCTCAATAGCACGCTGGCTTCTAGAAGATACACCAAAGCTAATCTAGATCCCAACCCTCCGCACATCTATGAAAATCCCAAATTGATTTCAAGAATTCGTCGTCAAGAAAGCTCTATATCGCCTCTGCTCAAATCCCATTCGTGCTCGGAAATTTTTGATTATATTGAAGAGCTAGAGTTTGATGAGTAGTTTGAATTATCGTTGTTTGAAACCAAGTCCGAAAGAGCGGTTGAGTCTACTCTCCACAATCCACAGTTTCTTGTAGACTTGGAGACAGAAAGGGCCAACCGGTCTATTGATAACTATATAGTAGCTCAGCTTCAAACTCCGATTGCTAGTGCCTTAAAAACTGTGCACACTCCTCCAACACCTTCGAGGAAAAATCCACCAAGAGTGATGGCTGCCCATTTTGTACCTCTTGTTTTGTGTCAAATTTTAGATGATATGCCCGCTGATTACCAAAGCAAAATCCCATTTTCTGATGGAACTCCTAATGGCATTACTGCGCAGCAACATGTGGAAAGAATGGTAGACTTCTATGAACTTCATGAGATAGATGCGGAGAACGTGGCGATGAGACTTTTTGTACAAACATTTGCAGGTGAAGTAAGGAAATGGTTCAGAGGTTTACCAGCTGCATGTATCGCTACCTTGGCTGACCTACAAAGACAATTCTTAAACCGTTGGGAAGTGAAAAAGAATCCTCTTCAAATTCTGTCCGAATATGAGCAAATCAAAAGAAACGCTGGTGAGTCGCTCCTAGATTATTGCACTAGATTCAATACAGTTTATAATGAAATTCTAGATAATCTAAGGCCACCTGTGGGACTAGCCATGTTGAAGTTCCTGGATGGCTTTCATGATGACATGGCTTATCAATTGAGAGAAAGAGAACCGGCTACAATGGAAGACATGCAGAATATAGCGGTTGGCGTTAAAGCAAATCTGCAGACCAAGAGAGCTAGAGCAAAGGTAGAAAAGGAGATCACTGCAAAGGAATAATCTTCCTTAGTAGACCAGCTACTTCGGAAGGTAGAGAAGATGCTTGAAAGAGTGAAAATGGACAAACCAGAGCCAAAAGTTAGGAATCCTAACTTCCGTGGCCAACAACAACCACAATATAGAATAAGACAGAGAGATGAGCGAGCTCAAGAGTCGATTGCATAACATCTAGTACAAACACCTTTGTAGCAAAATTTTCTGCATGGACCAGAATCAGATGAAGACGGGAATGTAATAGGCGAAGAAAATCATCTCTTTACTCCTAACAATTTGCCTACTTATGTCACTGAAGAGGAGGAGTATGCAGAGAATTCAGCTGCACACAAAGATGTAGATTTCATTCTAGCAAGCGACACCATCTTGGAGGAGCAATCAGATGAATACCAAAGAGGCTAGATGAATGCTTTGTCTGCCCAACAGTAGAGATATTCACTTAGAAACAAGGATGTGCCGGTCAGACCCATTCAGAAAAAGAAGGATGTTGAAGCACCAAAGAATTATTCAGCAGGTACACAAAGGAAAGGAAAGGAGGTGGTTGAAACGGAGAGCAGCAAATCAACATCAGCAGAACTGTCACATCAACAAGTTACATCGAAAGAAAGGGAGAGGAAAGAAATCCCAGTCAAAGAGGTGGAAAGGATTCCCGCTTTCAATTCAGAGAACGAGATTTCCAAGCTAAAAATATCCATCCCTTTGACTGAAATATTGAAGAACAACAGTTATAAAGGACAAGTATCTAAAATGTTAAATTTGGACCCAATGTCTGACATGGTGAATGTCGAAGATGATCAACCTGAAATGATTTTCGGGCCAGCATCAAATGGCGAGTCTACTGATAGTGAGGTGCCACCTTTTTACATCAGCTTAAGGTTGCATGATTTTGTGTTACATAACGCCATGTTCAGTTCTAGAGCTTCTCACAATCTCATGCCCAAGGCAATCATGGATAAGCTTGGTCTGGACATCACCCAGCAATATCATGATCTCTATTCGTTCAATTCCAGTAGAGTAAGATGTATAGGTCTCATCAAAGACTTGGTTGTGAGTTTGGATTAGCTCCCAATGAAGAATGTATTGATGGATGGTGTGGTAGCAGACATTCCCCCAAGGTTTGGCATGCTCCTTTCTAGGTCTTGGGTAGCGAAACTAAAAGGGACACTACAACTAGATTTCTCCTATGGAACGATTCCAATGTTTGGAAAAATGAGGAAATTGTATCGAGAACAAAAAATGAAGTACATGATCACAAGCAAGGAGAAACCAATAAATCATCCTATTAACTATGTACATATAGATTTAGAGTCTTTTGTTTTGTATTCAGAAAGTTTAAATGATATAGATAGTCAGTTGGTAGAAGCAGATGATATTCCGAAATTAACAGAAAATTTCAAAGAAGTTTTGAAAAAAGAAGAAAAAGAACAGTAGAACGTCATTGGGGGATCAGCTGAAAGTAATGGACAACAAGCAGACAAGGCACAACAAACATATTTCCAACACTTGCAAGAGGAAGAAGAAGGTTTGTGGACCATGGATTTCGATGGAGAAGTGGGAAATGATGGCTGTGGAATTGGAATTTGGGTACGCAATCCTTTCTCCGCCCCAAACAAGGTCCCTAGTAACGTACGGGTATGCTCTTACAAGTTGGCTTTTGAATTTTCAAATAATGAAGCTGAGTATGAAGCTCTGATTGCTGGCCTAAAGATTCTAAGAAAGCTAAACGCTAAGAGGATTTCAGTATATGGCGACTCCGAATTAGTTATCAAGTAGGTCAGAGGCGGATATCAAGCAAAGCATCCTAGGATGCGGGCCTACCGTAATGTAGTCCCAGACATTTTGAAATTATTTTCAGAATACACCTTGACATGTGTGCCTCGCATACAAAATAGCATTGTTGATGCTCCTTCTAAGGAAGTGAGTAGTTTGAAAATCCCAATGAACTCTAGTAACAAATTCGAAATCCATGTCAAGCACCGTCCAACCATTCCAGACAATCAAAGATATTCACAAGTGTTCCAAGATGATGACGAGATTGATGATTTTCTGCAAAGCAAAGGCAAGTTCAAAGAGACCTCAATTTATGAAGAAAATGATGATGGAAAAGGTAATGGTACAGATGAAATGCAAATTAATGAAATGGGCGTGTTGCAGCTGAAAAATAACGTTATTCCCAAAGGCTTGATACCTCTAGAAGAACTCTTTGATCAGGATAATGTAGCCCACAAGCCGACATTGCAGCAAACAGAGAAGGGTGTGGAAGAGGTCAATATCGGGACAGCTACAAATCCTAAATTGGTAAAATTATCCAAAGAATTTCCGTCAAAGATCAAGGACAAATATATCAGTTTGATGTATTCAATTTCAGATGTGTTTGCTTGGGACTATTCCGACCTAAAGACATATGACACCAATATAATTCAGCACACTATACCCATCAAGCCCAATCAAAAACCATTCAAACAGAAGTTGAGAAGGCTAAATCCAAAGTTGCTGCCATCTATTGAAAAGGAGATCAACAGGTTGTATAAATCAGGGATCATTGTGCCAATCAGATTTTCAGATTGGATCTCTAACTTAGTGCCCGTAAGGAAGAAGACAAGTCAGATTCGCTTATGGATTGATTTCAGAAATCTCAACAAAGTTTCGTTGAAGGACAACTATCGACTACACAAAATGGACCATATGCTTCAGCGAGTAGTGGGGGCATCTCGCATGTCACTACTTGATGGTTATTCCGGATATAACCAAGTTTTTGTCCATGAGGATGACCGAGACAAGACAACGTTCACCACTCCATGGAGAACCTTTCATTACGCAAAAATGCCTTTCGGTTTGAAGAATGCGGGTGCCACATTTTTGCGTGCTATGGACTTGGCCTTTGCAAACGAGAAGGATGTCTTTTTGGTGGTGTATTTGGATGATTTGACAGTGTTTTCTAAATTTGATGAAGAACACATGTACCATCTTAAAACCGTTTTCCTAAAGTGCAGAAAATATGGCTTGTCGTCGAATCCAAAGAAGAGCTTGTTTGCCATGGAATAAGGCAAACTACTCGGGCACATTATCTCAAAGGATGGCATCCGTATTGACCCGGTGCATGTGTAAGCAATTCAGCAAATAGATCTAGCCCGGAATAAAAGGGAGATACAATTGTTCAGTGGCAAGATGAACTTCCTCTGCCGCTTTGTACCCAATCTCGCGGAGCATCTATGAGAGATGACAAACATGCTTAAGAAGGAAAGCCAAGTGAAATGGACAGAAGAGGCAGTAAAATCTTTCAATTTGGTCAAATTGGCTCTTTCATCAGCACCAGTTCTAGTCAGCCCAGACTATACTCAGGATTTCATATTGTTTTCATTTGCTTCAGAGCATACTATGGCAGTGGTATTATTGTAGAAGAGAGATGATCATGAAAGACCCATTGCATTTTTCAGCAGAGCTATAAGAGACACAGCTTTAAAGTATAACATCATTAAGAAGCAGTCCCTTGCACTTGTGAAGGCATTGAAAGATTTGCAGGTGTATATTCTACATTCTCACGTTCTGGCTTATGTTCCTAACGCTGCTGTAAAAGATGTTTTAGTGTAAGCTGATCGAGAAGGAAGAAGAGGCAAGTGGATTGCAGCCTTGCTGGAATATGATGTAGAAATAAATCCCACAAAACTGGTGAAAGGACAAGGATTGGCGAAGCTAATGGCTGAATCAAACTTACATGCTTTGGACATAAATATGATCGCTAATTTGTCCGATGAGAATGATGAAGAATCGCCAATTGAGGTATCTGAAATGTTTGCTCTTTCTCCATGGTATTCTGATATCATATATGTGCTCAAAAATTTGTCACCTCTGCCCGGCATGACTAGAAACAAAGCGAGAACACTCATGTTGAAGGCTGTCGAGTTTTGCATTCTTAATTCAACACTGTATTGGAAAGATCCCGTTGGCGTTTTGTTAAATCGTTTGGTGGAAAGGGAAGCAAAGCAAGTCATGGAGGACTGCCACCAAGGAGATCGTGGAGGTCACCTCTTTTGGAAGTCAACAACGAACAAAATTTTGAGAGCGGGGTACTATTGGCCGACATTGTTTGTTGATGTATATAAGATAATTATGCGCTGTCATAAGTGTCAAATTTTCGAAGGAAAGTGAAAGTTACAGCCACTACCACTCAAGCCAATAGAGGTGAGCGCCCTTTTTCAGCAATGGGGGTTGGATTTCATTGGCGAAATTCATCCCGCTTCTTCTAGACAGCATAGACGGATCCTCACAGCCACAGATTACTTCACAAAATAGATTGAGGTGATTCCTGCCAGACAAGCTACAGATGCGGTAATCATTTCATTCCTGGAAAATAACATCTAGTCTCGCTTGGGTTGTCCGAATA
This sequence comes from Pinus taeda, assembly GCA_000404065.3. Taxonomy (NCBI): domain Eukaryota; kingdom Viridiplantae; phylum Streptophyta; class Pinopsida; order Pinales; family Pinaceae; genus Pinus; species Pinus taeda. The sequence continues at coordinate 58,560 of APFE031620835.1, forward strand.
AGCTAATCACTGATAACACAACAGCTTTCAAATAAAAAAGGATGGCAGAGTTTTGTCATAAATATCACATCATTTTGGGTCATTCAACTGCCTATCATTCGCAAGGCAATGGATTGGCAAAATCTTCAAACAATACATTGGTCAACATAATCAAGAAGCTATTGGAAATAAACAAGAAGAGCTGGCATAAGAGGTTGGTAAATGTGCTTTGGGCAGATTGGGTCAGCCAAAAGAATTCCATAGGTACGTCACCGTTTGAGCCAGTTTATGGAGTTGATACAATATTTCCTTCCTCTCTCGCTGCCCCGATTGTCAAACTTCTTCAAGAGGCCGGTAGCGAAGAAGATCCCATGCAGAGAAGGTTGAATCAAATGGTCCACTTGTAGCAGACCAGGGAAGAAGTTCTCAAGAACACATCCAAATTGCAGGAGAAAATCAAGAAAATTTATGACAGAAAGGCAAAGGTGGATAAATTTCAGGTGGATGATGTAGTGCTGAAGTGGGATACAAGGAATGAAGAGAAAGGCATGCACGTTAAGTTCGATAACCTCTGGAAATGTCCTTTCAAGATTGCAGCATATCGAGGGCAGAATGCCTTTCTTCTAAGGGAGATGAATAGGGGAGATTGTCCAGGAGGGCCGATCAATGGTTGACTGCTCAAGAGGTACCATTTCTAAGTTGTTAACGTTGCTTCCACTGTCATTGTAAATACCATTTTATTTCAGTTTTGTTAGAGTTGGTTTAGTTAGCCTTTAAAATCATTTCAATGTCAAGTTTGAGTCAATTTTTTTTTGTCATTTCTGTTTCACAAATGAGTCAGAGTCCTATATTATTTGTCGAAATGATGTCTCCATAGCCCAATGGATGAAAGGCACTGTCTAGCTCCTCCTGAGATCTGTTGTTCTTGGTACCTCCAAGGAGCTACCATCCCCCATTGGAACCAATGCTAGAGTCAGTCTGGTCAGTCCTCCGTTAGAGATCAAAACTCTTTATGCATTTCATGTTTAGGTGTCCCGGTCAATTCTCCCAGTTGCATTCCGCTAGGGGCATGCCATAATCTGACGGAGAAGGTCATGATAGTCATTCCCCCTCGTATCTGGCTCCTCCTGGCTCAGGTATTTTGTCAATCATCATCAAAGTCCATGAGAGCCAAGGTCTGGTCCTTTAAAGGAAAAAGGTCATTTACGAGGTTTAGGTCTAGGAATTCATCGATTTGGTCCTTGAAACATGTCCAGTAAAGCCATGCAGATGAGAGTGAGGCCCTTACATAGTTATGATTCAGAGAGATTCATCGTCATGTGGATAGACTTCGACTCTTCTTCAAAACTCTATTTTGAAGAAAAGTCAAACAGTGTCATTTATGACAAAATTTGCAAAAAAGTTGCCAGTTGATTTTTTTAGATGTAGTCATGGTTTATGTAGCCAAACATCCTGTCATGTAATCCCTGCAAAGAGTGTCGAAAATTTCATCATTTGAGCTAAAATTTCAAAGGGAAGGTGAAAATCAATGTGTTTTAAAGTCAGTGAAAAAGTGCAAAACTCAAACATTAGAGAAATGGGTTTTTGAAGAGGAAAAAATGTAACCCATCACTTCCAAGCCTTATACACAAGTTTCCATCACAAATCAAAACCCATTGTGCAATCAAGGCATAGGAAAAATGTTGCAAGGTCGTGGAGCGAGCAATTGCGTGGTTTGGAGCAGTTTGGAGGTGATTACAGGGGCGCGGCACACACACAGGGCGTGGCGCACACAGAACCCGCCCACCCTTCAAACTTACAACTAGCATAGCACATACCTAGGGCGTGGTGCACTGGACTTTGTTCACAGCGCACAGAGACAAAGCGCCCATAATTTGCCAAAATCACTCAAATTTTTTGTGAAGTTCATAAATTTGAAAGGTAGGCTCTATTAACTCACTTGTTCATCAAATTGGATAAAGATATGGTGGTTTTTATGCCCAATGATTGATATGAAACAAACCTCTTAAAGCAACCATAAAAAGACACCAAGAAACCATCATGCTAGGGTTGTGTAACAGTGTCATTGCTGCCAAGGCTTGATTTTTCCTACCCTACCCCTGTTCCTTATTCCCCCATGTCATTTTTCCTATTATCACTACCCTAACATTACCAAACTCATATTCCCTTTCCCCTACTCCTATTGCTCAATAGAAACCCCAAACCCTACCCTATCAAAATACCCAAACTCCTCCCACATCCCTAACAAATTTCTCCCTATCACCCCTATTCCCATTTCATTACTCCCTTCCTAACACTCCCTGTTTCATTGATCCCCTTGGTAACAGATATTACAAAGGCACCCAACCTCACACCATCGTCAAAAGGGCATCCTAATCACAGTTCACATTGCAGTGATGACATCACAGCATTCGTCTGAGTATGAGATGGAAAAACAGAGTGACTCATCCTCAGAAGAGCAGGCTCCTAGGTGGCACCACAAGAGTGGCAAACATGTTAGGGATGAACCCACTACCCTCACCGAGTTACAAGCATGCCCTCTTGCCATGTCATGTTTCCAGCACCTATCATGTTTTGAATTTTGTCAAAGGGTGGAAGATGTCAAAGTCCATCATGAGTTGGCCCATTTGTTTGTGCTTCATCTACATGGAGGTCAGTCTACCTTGGTCGGGGTCACTTTCACATTGACACCCGAAGCTATATCAAAGGAAACATATATACCAAATGTTGGGGAGCAGTGGCATAAGAAGAAGAAGTTGGAAAGGCAACACTATGAGCCTTACATCAAAACTAGATTCTTGAATGAGCTCACAAGAGTATTTCCCTTCAGATACTTGAAAGATGAGTATGCTCCACTCATGAGATTGATCATGAAATACTTCAGCTGTGAGGGGAGGTTCTCTCGACTATATGCCTATCACATCTACTTGCTCATGCACTTTACCAGGGTGAGGATGATGAACCTACCATTTTTCATATGTACGAATATAGAGAGGATGAACACCTTCATGCTGCATAAGACCCCTTAGCAGTAGCTCAACTGTGTGTATCACTTCGCTCTTATCCGGATTTTGGTAGATCATCAGTTGGGATTGCAGGGCATTGCTTGAGAGGACTTCATCTCCCATGAATTCTTCAGCACATCACAGGTACTATCAGAGCCAGAACAGGAGTTGGGTGGTCCTTCTTATCAGCATGACCATCATGAGACCACTACCGTGCCAGTTTTCATTACATATCAGACAGGCAATAGGCACTTGTTTAAAGCAGCAAAGTGAGTGTTATCTCCAACCGGGGTGGAAGGGGCCTCACTTCCGACATCGACTACATAGGTATTGGACAAGGGAAAGAAGCCCGTGCATGATGAGGGGCCATCAGGTGTACAGGAGACCGATGTCATCCTCATTGAGGATGAAGAGGAAGAGGCAAAAAATGCCAAACTTAGGTTGACCATTCAAGAGCAGGACTCAGAGATACAAGACTTGATACTCAATATGTAGAGAGCTAGATGGGTCATCAAGTATCTCGAGCAGAGAAACAAGCACCTTGAGGACCAAAAGACGATCATGGAGCTGCAAAGAATCCGTGAAAATCGACAAGTTGCCCAGCAGAGGAGGATCAAGCTCAATACCTTGGAGTGAGAGATCAACAATGACCGTGAGTCTTGGTTAGATCGGGTCAATCTACACTTCGAGAAGCTGTTGGAGAAGGAAAAGAAGGACAAAACGATATTGAGGAGGATGGATTGTCATTATAGGGCACAGAACATGAGCGCAAAGGCCCGAATAAGGAGCTTGAAGGCCAAACTGAGTAAAGCAACAAAAGAGGCAAAAGAGGCAAAAGAGCAAGATCGGCTTCGAATCTTGGCTTAATCTTCCCTGGAATAGCATAGCACTTCATAGAGGACCTCCAGCCCAAATTTCAAGGAATTTGAGAAAATTTTGGTCACATGACAAATTTTTGGCACAAAGACAGGGTTTTTCTCTATACCTCCAAATGAGAAATGGTTTGCATTTTTGGATTCAACATTCAAAATCACGACTACTGGCACTCGGGCAAGAAATTTGGGCATGATTTGAGTCTCCAGGAGGTCAAAAACACCCAACAAATGGCCTCACTGCCCCTATTTTGATGCATAGGAAGCAGTTTTGGGAGCACGAATATTTGGAGGGGCAAATGAGCTAGCAATTCAAAATTTCCACTTGGGGTGGAAAGTAGACACGACATGCTTTCCAACAAGCACACTTGGGCACATTTTGGACTCCTAAAAGTGCCTCAAAACTAGCCTCAAATTGGTGTGATGCATATAGAAAAGGGCGCGATGCATATAGGAAAAAAGGCCCAGAATGCCTCTGTTTCGCGAAATTTCACTTCCCGACTTTTTGTAAGTGGGCCCACTCATATGTACTTCATTTTTTTGGCACCTAAGGTGGTTTTAAAATTATTTTCACTCCAGATGATCAGTTAACCAAGTGGCAAAGGAAGGCAAAGGGCCACCCAAGCCATTTGTCATGTTTGTGGCGCTGCACCTGTAGCTGATGTTTGGCTCTCCACCTTCATTTTGTAATTATTTGAGTAACTTCCCAACCCTTGGGTGTTCTATCTCTTCATGAAACATTATATATATTTTATGCAAACCATTTGCAAACGGTTGGTTGGCTTGTAACTTCTGGGAGACTGTGGGAAAGAAACTCTGTTTCTGCATTGTATATTTTTTATAGAGGATTAATGAAAGGTAGTGGCTCTATTTCATGAGATTCATGTGGTTGTGAGTGTAGAAAATGTGTCTCTTATGTTTCATATGTATCTTTTTATGTTTCATAGCTCATTTCATATTCATTTCCATTGAAATTTTCTAAGTTAGCTGTAGAATTCAATTTTATTGCTCTCCCTATGGGAAATTTCATGTTCAGTGTTCATTCTTCTGTTGAAAAGGATTCATGTTGTCCATGCCCTTTTCACCCTCTTAATCAATCTCTCCATTCCACACTATCTTAAAACTAAATTGCTAGGGTTACCGCCTACCTTGCCTCACGAAATAATCCGTGCCTTTATGTTAAGTTCTCTGTTCTTTGAGGTACATTGGTCCCATATCATACCAGAAACATAGTCATTCATAAAAATCATTCCTTGTATTCATATTCACTTACTAGCCTAAGACGAATAGTTCACTGTAAGTCATCTCAGGCATTTTCATTCACTTAATCACTGAGTGTGACTTGGAGAGAGCCCTCCCTTGCCCTGGTAGGGCTAGCTACCAAACTAAGTGTGGTTTGTGGTTACCCTGAATTTTGCCTTCTTTCAGCCTAAGGCGAATTTAGGTGATAACAGCTGGAATTTACCATTATCTATGCAATGCTTTATGCCTTTATTAAACAACACTTTTTAGTTTATGCATAAACTATGAATGCATGCATTATTTATGTGCACAACAATATATCTAGGCATCCATGGTAGTAGGAGATCCCATTTCAAATAATTGACATGATATATTACTTAACATATAGATCCTTGGATTTTTTTTCAAGCTTTTAGGTTCCATAATCTTGTTTTGTTTGAGTCCACAAGGTTCATCTTACAGGACCATAAGATATTCTTAGGATTTTTAAAATCTTCGAAAGATGGATAGAGGCCTTCCTAAATCTCTATTTATTTGTGAGCATAGTATAGCAGATAATCCAACCATTCGTGGGTTGAGTCTTTGACCCTTTTCTCCAAAATTCATTGGTTAGAGTGGTCTATCTAGCCAAGTTGTTGTGAACCTAAGTCATGTGACATGATGTCACATGACACGGAGGACATGAAAATATGAGTATCTAACACGTGACATGGTGAACCTTGAAAAATAACACAAAGGACACACATATACCAATATTAAAAAAATTCAAGCCCTTCCAGCCCAAAAAGAATAGTCCAACTGATAGAACAAATCAAGTTCACGAAACTCACTATTGAACACAAGGATCTCATGCCTACAAGACAACCTTTAAAACTCAACAATTGGAAAGTTCTATTGGCATTACATTTAATTAAAGCACCAGTTAAAAGTGCATTGGAAACAAAGCCATTTCCTTTGTTTTCCACAACATAATCTCTCATTGTCCTTCTAGCTACCAAAGAGCTATAGGAACCATCCATACATAATGTTATCAAACCAGCTCACAAAAATATAGAAAAGATAGATCAACACCTTAGAAATAAGCCTCTTCGGGGGGGAACCTTGTTTACATTACACAAATGAACAATTCTTGGATGATACAAATGATAAGGCCTCATTTCTCTATATAGGAGTCTATGGGGTCATAATATAATCATAACCGACATAAAAATAATAATATAAGGGCACAACAATAACAATAGTGGGCTTCTATGGGGCACAATAATAACAATATGGAGACTACATGGGCACAAAAATATAATGAGGGGGTTGCACTAATAACAATAGGGGTTACAATAGTAGTATAGTGACATAACATGCTCCTCTCCTTCAAAAAGTGTTTTCCTCAACACTTGAGTAGTTCTAGATTCTTTTGTATAAATTTATAATCCATCCATGTGGAATCTTCAATGGGTACATTCTTCCACTTGATGAGGTACTATGAAATTGATCAATTTCATAGGTTTTGATTTCTTAGTTCTGTGACCACTTCAGGTTCCAATATGATTTTTCCTTCCTTGTCAAGTTCTAGAAATATTGTTTGAACTAGGATCTTCTGCAACGTTTGAATGAGTTCCGACCCTGCTTCATCATTCTTCCATTCATCCCTTGCTTCATTTATCGAATTTGGTTGGATATTTATACCAACCTCTACCAGTTTTGCAACCATATGTTCAATTTCACTCCTTTGGGCATATGGATATCTGTAAGGCCTCATTTTTGGCAGAATACTTCTTGGTATCAAATGAATAGCATCATAATTATCATGAATAGGTGGGAGGCTTTTGGGAGTCTAAAATACCTTGGAATGATTGTCCAAGAATTTTTTGAGATCTGGACAAATAGATGATTTTGATGTGGGAACCTCTAGCAAACATAATTGTGCAATTATGCATCTTTATTCTTTCTTTAGAAGCTTTGTCATTCCATCAAAATTGATTATCTTTCCTGGTTTCCCTATGATACCCCTTAATTCAACTTCCTTTCCTTCTGAAGAAAATTTCATGAAAATTTCTTGAAAACTAAAAGCTATTGTACCCAAGGATTGTAGCCATTAGACTCCTAGTACAACTTCAGTACCCCACATTGAAATGGAAAGCATTGGGCTATTCAATACATATTGTCCCATGGATAGCATGATATTATAGCGCTTTTGAGAACAATTTATGGTTCCTCCACTTGCAACCATCACTTGACACTCTAGTGTTGGAGATAGGAAGCAATTCAATTCCTTGGCTATCTTATAATGAATAAAATTATGGGTACTTCCCCAATCAATCAACACTATTACCTTTTTCTTCTTGATATGTCCTTATATCTTAATAGTTTGAGGAGTGGTAATTCTGACCATTGCATTACACAATATTGTCGGATTCATTTCTTCCTTCTCTAGGGTTTGTTCCTGGTGTATATCCTCTTCTTTTGACATTTACTATTCCTTTTCTTCCTCCTCTTCATAATCTATGTAAATTAATTTCTTCTCAGAACACTTATGACCTTTATTGTATTTTCTATCACAACTGTAACAAATCCAGTTTTCTCTTTTTCCTTCCAATTGTTGTGGTGTCAACCTTGTAGGTTGTGGAAGGCTAGGGGAAACAACACTTCCATAGTTGTGAGTGGTAGCCTTCCTTGTTGCCATAATTTTTCTTTCCATTTTTCTTGGCAATCTGAATGCCTTCTCCAATGAATCAGGTTCCCAAACACAAACCTCATGTTGGATGTTATCCTTTGAAGTCCCTATGAACACATCAATCATATGCTCCTCTAGAATATCTTTTACCCTTCTGTTCAATTTTTCGAAGTCCTCAATGTGCTCCATCATTGAACCCTTTTGTTTGAGATTTATCAATTGGCTAAAAAAGGTGCTACTTTTTGTATCTTCATAATGTGCTATCATTTCTTCTGTAAAATTTCCCAAGTGACAATTTGTTTATGAGAGAAAATCCGTTGATACCATACAAACTAATTTGGTTCCAAATATAAAGTTTCAATAGGTACCATTTGTGCGTTTTTAACATTATGGAGATCGAAAAATTGCTCCATCTGTAGTATCCATGTTCCAAGATCCTTGCCATCAAACTTCGTCATATCGGTCTTTGGAGCATGGTGGGTCTTCAATCCAACGTTAGAGTGTCTGAAATCATGATTAACACTTATTTTTTTCTCATCATGAGTTTTCTTTACTACCATTTCTCCATTCGTAAACATTTCTTGTAGAACATTTATCAAATATGTCTTCAAATTGTCCATTTACCTTCCATCTTAGCTTCCACGACATTCATCTTAGCTTCCATGTCTTTCTTTAAACCCTCCATTTTTTCTTCCATGCCTTTCTTTAAACCATCCATATTAGCTTCTTTTACTTTTTGTGAGTGAATTTTATTCCACTTGGTCTCGTAATTGTGATATATCATGATGCATTTATTCCTCTTTTCTCATTTTGTAAGAGCTCAATATTGAATTTATTGTATCTCGGTAATTACAGCTCTCCAAGATCTGAAATTTCTTCCTATGGTAGTCCTATGAGTCCTCATTCCAATGCCACTAGTCTTATCTAAATTGGATTCTCCAAGAAAGATTTATTCCTAATCTCCTAAGATGATATGATTATATAATGTTTGAGTAGATCAAACTTGTATGATGTTCCATGTGTCAACGTTTCAACCTTAAGATCTAAAAAATATATACTGAAAACTACAGTCCATTCTCTTTTCGTAACTTCTGACAAAATTTTAATCTGATGTAGAGAGACAAAGTTATGACAATTTTCCCAAGGTCACCTATTTAGAATGTAATTTGGGATTTTGTAAAAACCCTAACTTCCTTAGATTATATCTCCGAAAATATAGAGACAAAAGATCTGAAATTAAGATTTAATCATCACCAATATGTTGGCTCAAATGTGTTTTAATTCTAGAGTCTGACCCTTCGTAGAAAAAAAATTATAGAGAAAATTCCACAATGACCTGTTTGGGATGTAATTATGGATCTTTGCAAAATCCCTAACTTCCTTAGATCATATCTCTGAAAATGCACCGACAAAAGCTCTGAATTTTGGATCCAAGATTCAAACCGATCTCTTCTCAAATGGGTTTGTTTTTTAGCTTCTAAAGCTTCGTAGCGAAAAAGTTATAGAAAAAATTCCATGATGACCTATTTGGAGCAGTGAAACCCCAGAATCCAAAGCTCTGATACCAAATGTTATGAAACCAGCTCACAAAAAGATAGAGAAGATAGATCAATGCCTTAGAAATAAGCCTCTTTGAGGAGGAAACCTCCTTTACATTACACAAATGAACAATTCTTCGATGATAGAAATGACAAGACCTCCTTTCTATATATAGGAGTCTAAGGGGTTATAATATAATCAGAGGCAAGATAACAATAATAAGATAAGGGCACAACAATAACAATAGTGGGCTTCTATTGGCACAATAATAATAATTTGGAGACTACATGGGCACAACAATATAATAAGGGGGTTTCACTAATAACAATAGGGGTTACACTAACAGTATCGGGACATAATACTTAGCCAACGAGTTAGTACAATATTGACTAATGTTTCTGTGAACCTTGGAAATATTAAGGAATATGTGATGTATTTGTTCTTTAACTAAGGAATTAGTATCATATTCTTCTACTACTAAAATTAACTACCCTTTGCTACTTTGGGAAATTAACTTAAACAAGATATCTAAACTAAATACCCTCGCTTCTATATCCACTTGAGATTTAGACCTCAAACATGTTATCAGCAACATTATTCATTCATCATAACCTCCTCCATTCATTGGAATGAAAATATAATTTAGCTCTCTCCAGATGAATTTTGGATCAATATGAAATATTTTAGAGACTGTAGGGGAATGCTCCTCTAATTCACCTATGCCAATCTCCCATTCTACACATGTGACAGGCTCTGGTTCCACCCATGGAATTATTTTCTCAGGAAACACAAACATGGATTTAGGTGCATGACATCACACAGTCATTTAGAGTTCCAAAGATTTGATGAGCAAGCATGATGGTGATCACTTCCTCTGTCCAAGATAATGCATCCACATAGCCCTGCACATCTGGATATCTTGGAGTCTACATTGACCACTGCAAATTTTAAAGGAAGTAAATGGAGTGACATGGAGTTTATAGCATGGGCATGGTATATATATTTCATGAATTCCTTCATGGAAGGATGGGACATGTTGTTTCATATCATAACAACATCAGAAGCATAATGTCTACTCAATTTAAACCCACTTATGCCTTCAATCTGGGACCTCTTTTGGTGGCTGGAACATATATCTCACTGATTTATGAATCAAGCCTTCCTCCTTATAGGCTTGTAAAAAAAACTAATAAATTTACCACGCAAAGGATTATCACTTTAGAAAAACTAGTGGTTCCCCTTACAGCTTGAATAAAGCTAGCCATTGCAGCCACCCAACCATGTTTATGACAACCAACATAATCATGCATCAACTTATTTCACCATTGAAAACCACCATTTCAAAAAACACTTAGAAGTTTTTCAAACCTCTGAGAATAAAAAAAATCATTCATTGGTTGATCCTTTTTTTTTGCCTCGCAAATGCTAATTTTTTCCCTTCATGTTTAATTATGCCTGTTAGTAAAGGAAATTACGTAAAATCTCAGGGACAATTTTATCTACTTTTTTAGTACGAAAATAAAGGCCTTACATACCAACTATTGGTAAAATGAACAAACCATGAAAGGTGGAGAAAATTTCTCCTTCCAAATGTTAACGGTTGCCCACAATGTTCAATTATGCCTATTAGTAAAATAAATTAATTAAAACCTTAGGGACAATTTTATGTTGTTTTTTAGTAGGAAAGGAAAGGCCTTACATATGAACTATTTGTGAAATAAACAAACCATGAAAGGTGGAGAAAATGAGGAAGGTGGAATTATCTATGTTCCAATTATGAGGAAGGTGAAATGTTTCAATGTCTTCTCAATTATGTTTCCGTCCTTCTATGCATGTTCAACATTCTTATGTCTCATTTTCCAATTCTCTCTTGCCCTATAGTCTTCTTCTTAGAAAGTAGTTGAGTTCAAAGTCAGGAACTCATAACTTTGAAAAAACTATAATTTTAATGCCCATTAATTTTCTCACTCTTAACTTGTTCTTGCAAGATACGTGTAAGTCCACATACCACTGGAACAAATCATATACTCACCATATGTGGTGATATAATCTTTTCTACCTAAGAAATTATTCCAAACCATAGACACTCCTTTTTACAATTTGACCAAAAATAGTTTTACAACTTGAGATAATTGAAAATATATTTTTGGATATGGCTGAACTTGTGTCCTCCACATAACATCTTTTTTTGTCAGTAATATAGTTGCTACTACTTTCTATAACTACATTATTTGTTGCATGACATGGGTAATAATTTGAGGTCAATGCATTCAAATTTGGTTCATAAACATTATAGTTTGAGCAAATGCCAAAATGATGACACCTAATTATAAGTGCAGAGCTGAAACTGAACATAGAAATATTGATGAAATAAGTCCATGCTATTGGAGTAAGCAAAAGCTAGGCACCAGATAGGATAACTTTAACAGTGTCTAACAAATGACTGTAAAGTAGGTTAATGGAACTAAGAGTTACATCTAAAGAAAACAGTAACAAAGCTAAAAATGCATAATAAATGGTTGCCTATAATTAAAGGAGGTAAATAGCAGACTCTATTCCAAAAGAGGTAAATTGGAATCTACATATAAGGTAATCATGAACTCTTGAAATTCTTATATAATATAATATAATGTTACTAATTTCCAACAAATGACCACAAAAATAGGGCAATGGCAATGAAGAGTACAACCAGCATGAATATAATGTGGGAGTGCTAGTGCAACTCCTAGAAAGTGCAAAAAATAATACAAAGAAATAAAATAACATAAGTATAACATAAGAACATATGTAGAGTAGAAAAAATGCATGTGGGAACCAAGCAAGAGATCAACCTTAAGATATCTATATGAATTTTGAAATGTTGCAACCTTTACACCTAAGCTTATTGCTGTTGAGAAGGAGATCATGTGCAACATGATATTTCTACAAGTCTCGATCTAAATAGAGATTGATCAAATGACCAGATTGATTTGCCAATATTTTACCAATCTACTGCTTGGAATCAATGGCCATGGATTGTTCCACAATAACCTAAATATGTACCTCAAACCAATACTAAATCCTCTAATAGTTTCTGAATTACCTATAGACCCTAGTTAGAAAACCCTAATTGGAAAAATGGTGGCATGGTAACGTAATAGAGCACTTTATATGATGACATGAGAAGAACAAGGTTTTCAGAAAAAAAAAATAAATAAATAAATTAAAAAAAAAAAAAAAATAGATAAATAATAATAAAAATAATATAATAATAATAATAATAATATATAAAAAGAATAAATAATATAATAATAATAATAATAAATTTAAAATTAAAATTAAAATTAAAAATAAAAATAAAAATTTAAAAATAAATAAAAACTAAATTAAAAATAAATAAAAAACAAAAACAAAAAATAAATAAAATAAAAATTAATTTAAAAATACACAATCATGGAAACTCCTTGCAAGTGACACATACCAATTGTACAAACTCATTCCCATGCAAACTTACACCACTAACCTTTAGTTTATCAAATGTGCTATAATTTATAGACCAAGAACAAAACCATACAAAACATAAGATACAATTTAATAAGTAAAAGAAACCACACATACCCTTGTATTAACTCCATTAAGTATGGTTGCAGTTCCTCATCCCTAAATATTTGGATTCTCTTTGATACTGAGTCAACTGTCCCATCTGAAACTGTGACTTTTGAGTCTTCAGTGAAGATCTTTTATTGTAGCCATTGTCTTATCAATCACTTCAAAATATGCTCACTTGGATTCCTGGTGGCTTACTTCAAGACACTTATTTTCATAAACTCTTCTTATAGCATCTCCTTCTTGAAAAATTAGGAGTTAACAAACATGATAGTAGAATGGGGAAGAATTCCTCATCTATACTGCGAGAGAAATTTAACCACTCATAAGCAACAAATATTACAAGACTGGTGTAGATATATTATTAGAGAACCAAAAATTTATAAGATAAAGGCATGCTGCATAATACCCAAAATCTTATAGGGTGCATGAGTCTTTGCACTTCTATAAAACTGATCCCTCATAATTTTTTCATGAACTAGCATTACAATATTTCCGAAATTATATCCTCTAAGAAGATAAAAGGCCTTCATTTAAACTCGTCAAACACCATACTAGACAATTCCAAAAATGAAGGCATTGAAATATCATGTGCAAGTCCATCATCCATGTTCATGAGTGTAAATATGTTTGAGATAGTAATATTAACTATTAAATTTGTTTGGAAACAAGAGTTCTGCTAGGTCAATTAATTTGATATCCCAAAGTTTTGCAAAATTATGCAAATGTAGTTTGTAGTAACCACAAACTCAGTGCATAGGCTTGCAAACAATGGATGTTATTTTGTTTCTTTTGAGGATTAGTATTTCCAGATGCATAAGAAACCCAAGTTGTGGGATATTTTACCTTGTAATCCTATATTCAGGAGTGAGATAGAGACCACAATGGTTGCGTTGCATTCACTCCTTTCCACTGATAATTAGAATAATTGTTATTCTAGTCTGCAATCTCTTTTGAGTCATTCAAGCCATTTTTGAATGCTAGAAGAGCTTCTCCATCAACATTTGGAACATATGTCCTTAAAATAAATAAAAACAAAAACTACACCATCCTGTAAGGGTTGTATATGAAATTCTTGCTCCAATCCAAGAACTTCAATCTTTGAAAACAAAACAAACTCACATTATCATAATGTCAAAACATCAAACATGTGAAGAACATTCAAGCTGAAAGATAGGGGATAGAGACCATAGCACTATCTATGGATGCATCGTGTACTTCCATACTCCATATTTATAGGATGCATGATATTCAACAACTTGATCACTTGGGATCGAGTTCGATTCGGGTTTGACCCCTGGGTATGTGGACTAGCTTGCCAATTTTAGTGGAGTGGCAAGGTCTTGTGACTCACTCTCGATCAATTCTTATTCATTGTCTATATCAGTGTTCAACATAGATGAAACGGGATGGTTCATTATGATAGGATGGCATGATCAATTGACAGATGGAATTATTCCTAGTTGAGAGGGAGTGTTGAAATTGGAAACTAGGGAAAAATTCCACTTTGGGCAACTCCTTCAAAGAAGACAATTATGGCATTGAATTCCTCTTTTCAAGAGGACCAAAATCGACCTAGAGATCATTATATTTGAATAGGGAATAATATATTTTTGAAATTAAGCCCCCTCATGTAGTTTATCAAGGTTGGCTTGGGGATAGTTTTACAAGTGAAACCCATCTCCACCTCCTATAAAAGGGAGTGTCCTCCAACATCATTTCATCATCTCATACACATTATTTACTCTCTAAAATAGCCGCAGGAGGAAGGTGTTTCCAGCAAAGGAAGAAGGGCTAGGTTATTTTCTTGGAAAGGTTACTTGATGGGCTAAATTCGGTTGAGCCCTCTAGGGACAAGTCTAGGCCTTTGTGTGGACTTTTATGAGATTTCTTATCTTCTATTACAGGTAGGAGGTTTGAGATGAATTTTCTATTGTGTATAAAGATTGATTTAAGGATCTTTTGGGTGTGATTTGTATGGTGAATCTCTCCTAAAGCAAGCCTCATTTGTTTAGGTCATCTGCTGCTAGGCCACAGGCCTTATGCACCTTGTTTTGGAGGCTGAAAATCTACAGATAGGAAGCCATAGTCTGTCATGCCTCTCTAGGGGCCTGTGTAGTTGGTTTTTGAAGCCTAGAAGAAGGCTTAAGGGAAATGAGTATTCGGAGGTTCTATTCAAAGGGAAGCCACAACCAATAGAAGGTCTAGAAGGTAGTGAATGGGTTGTTGTAGTAAACTATGTTTACTCAGCCAATCCTACCATAATTGCATAGAAGTCAAAGTCCTTGGAGCTTACTCAGAATACCAGATTTGCAACTCTCTTTGAGCCATATCCTTGTCTAAGGGTACTAGTATTAGACCTTCACATTTTCAAGTGATTTTGACGTTGAATTATTGTATTCTCTCTTTGTTCAAAATTTTATATTAATGATAAGAAGAATTGATAAATGTTTTCCCCATTATGGGGTTTTTCCTATCTTGAGCCATATCCTTGTGTTCTCTTGTCTTGCTTCGTATTTTTCTTCTATCATTTACGTTCTTTATTCATATATAGTTTATATGATAATGAGTTATGTGATTTCTAATGGAATCAAATTGGATTGATAAATGGGCTAATATGGATCAGTGAAGTAACTAAGTAGACAACATGTCCCAAAATTGAACAAAAGCTATTGATCTTCTAGTCCCGTAGAATTCCTGTGTTTTAATCAAATTTTATTTCCCTAAGTGAAAGCCTTATTGGTTGGTGAACATATTTAATTTCATTGAGCACTAGATGAGGAGTTTGATCTGGCCATGTTAGATCGTCTAAGCAAGAATTAAGGTCATTTGGGAGGTTGCAAAAATGAGCCCCATATGCCTAGCATCTCTTCCTATCAGTTCCCTTATTTAACAAGCCCTGATCCAACTGTTCCCATATAAATCCTCTATGTAGTACTAGTGTGCAGCAAATGTTCCCTTTACTATTTCCAGTGACTTCATATCCAGATGTGTTAAAATTGGCAACTGGGGCCAAATTCCACCTTGGGAAAGCTCATTTAATGGAGATAATGATTGCATTAGATTCATCTTTTCAAGGGATCCAAGATTGATATAAATATCATCTCATTTGGACACGAATAAATGTGATTTTGAATTTATGACCACACATGTGCAAATTATTTAGGTCAGCCTCAACTAAATGTAGGCTCAAGAAGCCAAATGGATGTGTCTCTTCACCCACATTGAAGTGTTTAAATATAAGAGACCACACACCTAATTTAGACATCAATCACTCATACATTCTTCTCTCTCTCTTCATCAGATTATCTTGTACATCTTGGGCAGCCTCTCTCTCTCACACACATGTGGCAAGGAGGACAATTTTCTGGCTAGAAACTTACAGGCCAAATTTCCAAATCCAAGACTAGCATTGACCAAGGATATTTTGACCTGTTTTGAATTTGGTTTTGAGTGAAGAATACCAGTTTCTTTAGGCCAGATTGGCTGGCATAGAAATCAAGGATTTTGGAGTTGTTTGATCTATTTTGATTGCAAGCCTGTTCGACTACAGGTTGACCAGGTTTGACCAGAGTTTTTGTGATTATTTTGGGGTTAACTTTGACCACTGCTAGAGGCCAAATTTGACTACCTTTCACCAACCTTCAAAGGAGGTGATTTACTATTGTTTTGACTAAAGTTAACTTTATGGTTAGGGTAGAAGTTTGACTGCAGTTGAATGTAGAATTTGACAGGGTTGATTTGATTTTGTATTGGGATAGTCTATTTGAATTTTGTACTCTATCTCTCTATCTCTCTATTGAATAATAATAAGAAGATTTGATCAAAGGGCTTTCCCCACATTGGGGTTTTCCCCTAGCATCCACCAAATCTGGTGTTCTCTTGTCTTGGCTTTTCCTCTACATTTGTTTTATGTTCTATCTGCATTTACTGTGAATGTGATTAATGGTTAATCTGATTTCTACTGGAAATAATTGGAAATTGTTATTGGGCTGCTAAAGGAAAGTTGAAGTAAATTGTGCTAAGCATAGAACATACCATTGTTACCTAAAATTATCAAAATCACTCTACATTTTTTATTATTATAACCACAAGTTAGAAAATTATCTTCTCATGTTTCCCATCAATTATTTGTCAGAATGGCTATTAGATGCAGGTATCTTGACAGTAATCACATCTCCAGTTGGCAGGTTATTAATGTCTAGCTACCCATCAATCCATATAGTATGGGGAACATAGCATGCCTCTTTATTCAGAGTAAGATTCCCAAATTTTTTTAAATATGAGTCCTAGTCATTAACTATTCTTTTATCTTCGGGTTTGCAACTTCCCTTTCTCTTTTCCGCTTCTCAGGATACCCATGCTTCCATTTGCTTTATCACTTTCGTGAAGGTTTTGTTATAATCTCCAAACTTTTGAGAAAATTATCCCTGTCTTAGAAACATTTTTCCTAGATACATTAACCCTTTTGAATTCAGTTCAATATTACTTTGTTTTAATCCCACAGCCGACCAAGAGCATGGATCTAACACTGATACCACTAATATTACATCTCAAAATTTCTTCCAAATGTCACTGTGTCTTCTAAGTTTGTTGGTTTTTCTTTAGTGACAGTCTTTGTCAAAAATTTTGGGAGTAGATTAATGTAGGAGTATTTTCTTGTTTGTCACACATTAATAAGGAGAAAGGAACAAGAAACTAATTACATGAATAACCCATCTCATAAATAGAAATTATAGGGAAACCAACATAATACTTTTCCACTATGAGATGCATGTTACTGATCAGATATTGATCCAGGACCTTAAGAACCAATCAGGGGCCGACACGTGGCAAGCTTAGAGGTCACCACATGACTCTAGAATGGTTACATAAAATATGTTGGGGTCCGACAGAATCAAACCCGTGACCTACGGTAAGATAGGACATTGCTCTACCACCTCCGCCAAACATTATTTCTTAACAAACGATGGATGTGGTGCATATTTTTTTGTATCAGATGGAGGTTTTCTTTATGAAGTGCTTCAATCAATGTCATTGATTTGACCTTTCCAGATCCAATGGATATCATGTCGTCTGCTCGCAGCTAGCACGAACGATCTCAACTGTTGATGTATTCCATTCAATCTAATGATTGTTGCGCAATCTCACGCAAATTCCTGCAAGATTGTTAATACTCTAAAAGCATGTGAGAAAAGTGATTCTCCCATGCTACATGTTGGCCACTCGAGTTGATCACATGAATTTGGAAAATACTGGTTACAGCCTTTTAGGCGTGCGATATACTGCTCTCCACTTATCAATACTGCGATTGAAGGATTAACCACAACAACTAGATATACATGCAGTAAGGTCTTATCCCTCATGTATGCCCAACAGTTACGATAATAGTTACCTCTGACAGTCAGCTTGGAGGAGAAGATAAAATTGGCAAGATATGCTAGGTTTAGTTTAATATAAGTGTAGTTCGCCAATATTGGTGGAGTATCCTTAGAGGATATTGCATAAGAGCACTCTAATAGAAGTTTTAAATAGGAAATAGAGGAGAAACAAAGAAGCTCATAGAAGCAGCAAGAGTGGAACAAGAGGCTCGCTATGCTAATTAGAGTCTTCTAAAGGTGATGGAATAGTCCAAAAAAGATGAGGAAGTCATCTTCATGGAGAATTTCATCCAAGAAGATTTATTGTGTAACTCAGAGCCACCAGAGGTTGGTGGTGGTTGTAGTAGCTACCAGTACTTGTTCTCTGCAAACCAACAATCATTCCTGAGTGTAATGAGAATTTTGAATCCATTGTAGAAATTTGCAGAAGAATTTAGAGACTTCTAAAGGCCATGATGCTACATGGAAGTTTCAGGCAGCAAATGATCAATTAATCAGTATCTTGTTGGTGTCTAATGTGTGCTAGAGACAATAGGAGACGTTTCAAAGATAGTTGAAGAATTCTGAAGTAGTTAGTGTAATCAAGAAGCTCATGGTAGCTTAGAGCACTGATTGAAGGAATCAATTCTAAGGAAGCTTAGATCTATTTGCTGAGTGATGACAGCCATGACAGGGACACAGATGGTATTCTAAGCCCAGTGGTTTAGTTCAGTAACCTTTGGATTTAAGTGTGGAACTTGTAAAATCATCTTTGCCATAATCCCAAAGAGCCAAGTCAATATGACAAAAGCTGAAGGTGACATAGACCACGATATTTGGGTGAACTCCTAGATTAAATTTGTTGTTATGTGTTGATTTTTATTTGCTACTTTACATGACTGTTATATATGTGGTTAATATCAGCATAAACACATAAGCACTTAAACAGTTAAAAACAAACAACATACACCTATCTCAAGTATTTAATTCCGAAAATGTCATACATAACCTAGATTAATTATTTATTAAGCTTTGGAGTGGGAGGTTCTTGTAAGAATAACACATTGTTAAACCCATTTCAGATCAGGTGGTATCAAATGAGGATGCTTAATTAATAGAACAATAGATTGTTTGTTTGACTTGAAAGGTGTTTAAACAGTACAAATAATTTGACTCTTTGATTGTCCATAAATAGACTATTGTTTGAGTTTGCAAAGGTGAAGGGAAAGCTATTGATAGCTAAGTCTAGGAGAGGACAAGGAGGGAGAAGGGTTGAAGGCATTCTCCTTACCCAAAGGACTTGAAGGAAACCCTTGAAGCACAAGAGGATTCATTTGCAAAAGGCTGCTTGATTAAGAGTTTGTCTCTACACCCATCTAGTTCATAAATCTGTCAATAGATTTTGAAATCTTTGTGAATTTGGCTAAAGTTATTTTGCTCATTTTTATAGTTACAACTTCTACAAGTGAGTTCTCAAAATGATGGATATGGTGAAAGAAATGTACGAATATGAAATGAAGAGAACCAAACTTTGAGAGCAGTTGAATTCCATGAAGGAAGACAAACAGTTTCTTTTTGAAAAGTTGTAGGAAATGGAGAGCCAACATCATATTGCAAATATGAACCTAGAAGGGATGCATGAGATGGAGACACATCTCCTTGTTGCCAAAGAAGCCTTAGTCAAGTATTAGCTTGAGGAACAAGTAAACAATCCTAGCTGGTCTTCAATTTCCTCTAAGAATGTTTATGTTGGTTCTTTTGAAAATCATATAAGAGGTATAGGGTCCAAGTTGATGTCAAAAATGGGCTATGAAGGAAAAGGATTGAGCAAACACTCACAAGGCATTGTTCTGCCTATTATGGTTGATGAAAGGCCTAAGTATTTGGGTGTTGGCTATGAACAATCTTATGGAGAAAGTTCCAAAGTAGCCATGAAAGCAATTGAAACAGTTCCTAGAAGGAATTTCATTTTAGGTTCTCTACCTCAAGTTTGTAAAGATTGTATTAATGGGGAATGCAATAGTTTGAAACATGCTTTGCAAGAAGAAGGTGTTCATAAGCATGCAATTGTACAAGAGAGTTGTGAAAGCTCTGAAATCATTGAAGAGATTGATGGTGTTCCAAAGGGAGCCACGTCCTCCTTCGATTCAACCCCTCATGAAGGAAACAAAGGTGAAAGGGAACGGTATAAATACGATTTCAATCATATTTCTTTTGATTATGTAAAGCATGGTAAATTTCCACATAAATGTTGGAAAAAAACTGCGTGTTCCTTTTGTGGTTTCGTTAACCATAGTGTTTCTAGATGTTGGAAGAAAATGGCCACATATAGGAAACTTTTGAAGAAAGGAAGGCAAGAAACCAAAGGTCCATTGGACAAGGAAAATTATGTTGTAAAGAGGATGAGCATGTGTTGTAGTTATTGCCATAAGCAAGGACATATTGCTGAAAAATGTTGGATTTTGAATCCAGCAATGCTTCCACGAAATCTAAAGAAGGTGGAAAAATAGAATGGCAAGAATGGAAAGGAAGTTTCTATAATTGATGTGTTTCAGGATGATTCACATGTTGATGCCAATGTGTAGTTAAAGGAAGCACCTGTGATATGGATTGGTAAGAAATGGTTAGATTTCTTATCCAATTAAGGTTGCATGTATTTTGAGTTTATGCATTTATTTTCCAATGGAATACATACATGACAATGGTATGTATGAACATAAGGATGTTGATGATTTCCTTGTATTTGAACATGTATGTGTAATTGAGTTGATGGTCGATTGCTTTGTTTTAAACAAGGATGAAATGTCATATCATCTTGAAAACGTCGATTTGGTCTCCAAGATTGAAAAGGGAGATAATGATGAAGTGTTTCACAACAGATGGAATTCTTTCTTTACATGCTTGACTTGAAGAGTCAGTTGTTAAAAAATGCATGTTTTTGTCAACTTGTTATTTAGTCAATCATTTGTATACAAGATGTAAAGACATGATGTCAAATTTTTTTGTTTTGATGGAGAAAGAGTTTATGTTGTCAAGTTATTTCTTGTATTATGTTGTTGTTGACAAGATGTCAGAAGAAGATTTGACTTCTGAAGTGGTTTGTAAGAAGTGATTTGACTTCTTAAGCTAGTAAAAGTACTTTAATTGGTACACATGAAAATTTTAGTTGAGTATACATGAATTTATGATGTAATCTCACGTTTATTTGAGGCACCTTAGATCGATGATCAAGGAAGCGATGTTCAGCTACCTATTGTAAACTTCTCAACAGAAATTTTGAATGAGTTTAAAGAAGACAGTTCTTCATAGGAGGACAAGCACATCCAAGAAGGGAAGTGTTGACTACCTTCAAGTTCTAGTTAAAGGGCACCAACTATGCAAGGCAAGTGTATGGAAGCTAAAAGAAGAGGGTGATGTTACTCTCATCTACTGTACAGATCAGTAAATTAGCCTTTTGGGGTCCAAACGATTCCTAATGGGGAGTAGTGATCAGATATTGATTCAGGACCTTAAGGACCAATCAGAGGCTAACACATGTCAAGCCTGGAGGCTGCCACATGGCCCTGGAATGGTTATGTAAAATATGTTGGGGTCTGACAGAATCAAACCCATGACCTACGACAAGATAGGACAGCGCTCTACCACGTCTGCCAAATGTTGTTTCTTAACAAACAATGGATGCAATGCATATTTGTTTTGTACCGAATGGAGGTTTGTTTTATAAAGCACTTCAATCCACGTCATTGATCTAACATTTACAGCTCCAATGGATATCACATCGTCCACTCACAACTAGCCCAGGCGATCTCAATCGTTGATGTATTCTGCTCAATCTAACGGTTATCATGCAAGCTTGCGTAGGTTCATGCATAATGGTTAATATTCCCAAAGCATGCAAGAAAAGAGGTTTTCCTATGCTACGTGTCAACCACTTGAGTTAATCATGTGAATTTGGAAAATACTAGTTACAGCCTTTTAGGCGCGCGAGATACTACTCTCCACTTATCAATACCACAGTTGAAGGATTAACCACGACTGCTAGATATATGTGCGATAAGGTCTTACCCTCATGTACGTGCCCAATGGTTACGGTAACAATTATCTCTAATGGTCATCCTGGCAAAGAAGATAAACTTAGGCAGATATGCTAAGTTTAACTAAAGATAAGTGTAGTTCGCCAATCTTGCGTAGGTTCATGCATAATCGTTAATATTCTGAAAGCATGCGAGAAAAGTGGTTTTCCTGTGCTATGTGTCAGCCACTTGAGTTAATCGTGTGAATTTGGAAAATACTAGTTACAACCTTTTAGGCGTGCGAGATACTACTCTCCACTTATTAATACCACGGTTGAAGGATTAACAATGACTTCCAGATATACGTGTGATAAGGTCTTATCCCTCATGTATGCGCCCAATGGTTACAGTAACAATTATCTCTAATGGTCAACCTGGCAAAGAAGATAAACTTAGGTAGATATGCTAAGTTTAACTAAAGATAAGTGCAGTTCGCCAATATTGGTAGAGTATCCAGAGATGATATTGCATAAAAGCACTCCAAGGGCAGTTTTCAACAGGAAACAAAGGAGAAATAAATAAGCTCAGAGAAGCAGCGAGAGCGGAACAAGAGGCTTGCTAGGCTAATTAAGGCCTTCTAAAGCCAATGGAATATTCTAGAGAAGATGAGGAAGTCATATTCATGGAGAATTTCGTCTAGGATGATTGATTGTGGAGCTCAGAGCCACTAGAGGTTGGAGGTAGTTGCAGGAGCTACTAATACTTGTTCTTAGTGAACCAACAATCTTTCCTGACTGTAATGAGCATTTTGAATCCATTGCAGGGATTTGCAGAAGCACTTGGAGACTTCTAAAGGCCATGATGCTACAGTGAAGTTTCAGGCAACAAATGTTCAAATGATTAGTCTATTGTTAGTTTCTGATATATGTTGGAGATAGTAGAAGAAGTTTCAGAGATAGTTGAAGAATTCTAAAGGAGTTAGTGCCATCAAGAAGCTCAGGGTAGCTCAGAGCAGTGATTCAAGGGATCAAGTCTAAGGAAGCTTAGATATGTTTACAGGGTGATGACATCCAAGGCAGGGTTATAGATGGTATTCTAAGCCCACTGGTTCAGTTCAGTAACCTTTGGAATTAAGTGTGGAACCTGTAAAAGAATCTTTACCATAATCCCAAAGAGCCAAGTCAAGATGAAAAAACTCAAGGAGACATATCCCACGAGATTTGGATGAACTCCTAGATTAAATTTACTGTTATGTGTTGATGTATATTTGTTGCTTTATATCACTATTATATATGTGGTTAATATCATCATAAACACATAAGAACTTTAACAGTTAAAAAAAACAACATACAACATATCAAGTATTTAATTCCGCAAATGTCATACATAAGCTAGATCAATTATTTATTAGGCTTTGGAGTGGGAGGTTCTTGTAAGCATAACAAGTTGTTAAACCCATTTCAGATCAGTTACAACCTTTTAAAGCATTATTCCTCCATTAATGAAAACCAAAAAATACATAACACCAAGATATAAACGAGAGCATAGTGCATAGCTAATAATAAATATAGAGGAACCTGGAAAGAAATGGATACTAACACAAACGTAATGTTGAGTCATTTTATAAGAATACTCTAGCTCTAGATGGTAGAAATATGTTTCTCAGGTACACAGATAATACTGAGTCATGTAAATCAGGCCAAATACAATACATATCAGTCCAGAAATGATGAAATTCGTGGTTCCTGGGATCAATATAGTTCATGGACAATCAATGTTGGAAATCTCTACTTGGGAAATGAATTTTGGGAAGTTAGTGGCCTACAGTTGTAGCTTTATATCAGCTCCTTTCACAAGGGATACAACCCACTAGCTGGAATAAATATGGCCTCAATGTTCAGTCCCAAATTCTGGAGATCATTTTCATCACTAGTCCCTGGAATTACAAGATAGGTCGGCCCTCCTATAAGTTAAGAAACTTTATCCTTAGCACTCAAACTCTTGTTGGCACCTTGAGACCTATAAATCAGATATAGGAATAGTAAGAAAATTCTTCCTTGATTGTACAACTCAACCCTTGGAGATACTATAACCCTATAAACCAAATTATAATCGAAATATTGAAGCTTCCTGCAAACAAATACTATTAGGTCTTCAGGAAATGAGCAAAACAAATCCTCTAGGGTTGTAGATGATGTCCACTGAAGAACGATAGATCTAGGTAGGGTGACAAGGGGACCACTGAAACTAGACAGAGAGAGTTTCGCTTAAAACCCTCAAAATAGAAATTGGCTAACATATAATAGAAGAAGATACAAGGTCAATATTTTCTACCAGAAACCCTCAAAATAGAGGTACCCAAAAACATGCATTGAAGATGACTGGGAAGCACAACTAAATCACCATATCTCAAAATTTCTCATATGTTGTTTGAAGATGATTTTCTCTTTAGAGTGGATGTAGTCAGTGAACTCAGAGAAGCAAACAAAGTACTAGGGGGGATTTACTACCTTACAAGTTAAAATTTTTAAAATTTCTATGAAACCCTGGATTTCCACCTAAAATAGATTAACTCCTCCAATTATGACTTTTTAAAATGATAGAGAAAATAATCTAATGGTTGTGCAACAGGGGAATATCCAAAGGAGTCATGCTAATATTAATCAAGATTATGAGTGACATCAGTTTATTAGATGAAAATGGAATGTGTGCTTAAAATGAATCCACAAAGAATAAAAACAATCAGAAACTCTATTTTAGATATATATGGGCAAGAAAAAGAGACAAAGTAGATATTCACCTCGTAAAACTAGAAGAAGATCGTAACACCCAATAAGTGAGGAGATTGGGCACTCAAGGTAATGTTCAATTTCTCAAAATGTCTTGCCACAAAAGGAGTTTGGAGCATCATGTTCATAGAAGGGATGTGTCAATCAGCTATGATAAAGAAATATATTGATCCTGAGCATAATGGGCCTGAAAATGATTCCAAACATGTCTAAATCATAGCAAGTTGCACCAACGTGTATCATCTCCATCACACAACATGCAAAGGACAAATTTCATGGTCCAAATGGATCCCTTCTTCACCAAAGTCACAATGGCATTGAGCTTTGATATCATGTACTCCATCGGCTTCAAAATCCCTATGGCCCAAGGGTTGCATGGAATCGACGCAGATAACGTTACCAGCTTCAAAATGCCTGTGGTTGAGGGGTTGTATGGAATCGATACAGACAACGACAGTGAACCCGCTACTTCAGCCATAGACGATTCAAATGTATGCATCAAAGTTGTAGGTGTTGTATGGAATCAACATGGACAATGACGATGAACCCATTGCTTTAGCCATAATCGATGAAAATGTATGCATCAAAGTCGTAGATATGTAAACACTTCTAGGAATTAATGACATTGTAAATCTACTATTTCTCACTATAAACATTAAACCTGGGAACAAGCGCTCAATTAAATTAGAGTTTGGACATCTAAAAATTTTGGATTACACAAAAGCTCTACACCTTTAAACAATTTATTCGACATTTTTCTCTTTTGATTATAATAATAATAATAATAATAATAATATATTCTTTATTCTCATAATAATAATCTATAATAAAATATTTTTATGGCCTTTATAATGGGAAACAACATCCTTACTCTCTAAACAAAATTTCTCAATTGACATGAACAAGGCTGCAAACTACCATGCATAGTTTATCTAAAATATATCTAACCTGTAGATATGTCATGGGTGCTACTTGAATAAAAATTCAAACCACCACACATATTTTATCTAAAATATATTTAATCCTTAGGTACGTTATGGGTATAATTTGAAGGTTTTGTATATCATAGTTGAGTCTTGGGCCTCTAAATTTAGCCTCAATATCATTAGGATGCTTTTTTCACCATGTATGGCACTTGGGGCCTTAAACGTGGTCAAGGAAGGATCATAAGGTGTTTGGGTCATATTTTAATCTTTCCATGATCAATCTTCTTGAACAAGTATTTGAATTCCCACACAGGACATCTCTAGGGAATATTTGGCCTCTATGGGAGATGTTTGTCACCATTGGTATGGTTTACATGATAAGAATGGGTCTTTGGGAATGTACTATCTCAAGGGGAGGAGGAAATAGGACCTTAGGCGATAAATAAGGCTTCTATAGTTTAAGGAACATGAAAGAACCCCCAAACAACCACATAGATACTCTTTGAGGGATATTCAGATTTCAACTTGGATATGGGTGCCACGGCATATTATTCTACATAAAGAGCCACAAGAATTTTTAGTATGTATGGTTTTCTAATAATAGTGTGTGCACATTCTAAAAATGTCAATGTGCTAATTTGTGCACATTTTTGTAATGCATATATCTTTAGAATTATTTATAAACTAATGTGGCTTTAGAGTAATTTAGATTTATATTAATTGACCAAGTTTAAATGATCATACATTGAATTCAAATTAATAAAATAATTTTCTTTATGAATCTAGTGAAATGATCAACCATGGTATGTAACAATACCATAAAAACCCCACAACAAATAGTGTGTTGTCTCTCTAAGATGTGAGGAACAAATTCCTACTAACCCTTAAAACCCTTCTACATCAGTAACTCTCTTTCTTGTCACTCCTTCTAAAGGCAGTGTGAAACTATTATATAAAACTTATACTCTACATTTTATAAAATTGTTATAATTTTAACATTATAGATGGATTCATAGACCCATGAAGGGGTCGTTGAATCCATCTACCTAAATTTTAACAGTGCAAACAGACTCCTAAATTTTAATATTGTAGATGGATTCAGAGGCCCCATTCTATGAATCCATCTACAATGTTAAAATTTAGTGAAATGTGATGCACTTCATAATCAAAATTGTAATTTTACATTTTTGGAGCGACACAATTAAAAATGACTAAATCATATCATGTTGTAGTTATTGTTTGGTCACCTTTTTATTCTTGGACTAGAGTAGTCATTTACATTAATCATTTTTAATTTTGTCACATATTATCTTGTCATATATTTTAGGCTAGACTAAATTAGTCATTTAAGTTGGTCGTTTTTAGTTGGGTCACTTATTTTCTAGCTGTATATTTTATCTCTAGACTAAATTAGTCATTTAACTTAGTCATATTTAGTTGGGTCACTTTAAGTTGCTCAATTTTAGTAGTAATTCACTCGAAATAATTGTGGTGCCTAATATTTTTGGTTTCTTAATCACAAATATCTAATTTTGTACTAGTGTCAACAATTTCTACGCACCCTTTTCCACTCTATCCTCCTCTGCACCTCCTGCAACTGTGTGGGTCATAGTCAGCTAATTGCTTTTCTAGAAAAAGTGAAGAATTTTTCTCTGATACCAACTGGTGGAGGCACTAACTTTATACTCAAAGCTCTGGGATAGGTCAAGCATACTCCTAATCCAAAATATGTAAAAACATACCCATCATATCCTTAATGGATAAACATGCCCACACATAAAGGGTGGACAAATACCTTATAAGAAAAAACCATCGGGCTCAAGCCTTTCATTCTTAATTACCACCAGCGCCAAACTAAGGCCCTTTTTCCTCGGGATCCCTTTAAGATTTGTTAGGTCACTATAATACTAGTGTAGCCCCTTGTTGTTATTAGTTCAACACACTTATTGTATTTTTGTGCCCATGTAGACCCCATATTGTTATTATTGTGATCCATAGAAGCTCATTATTATTATTTTTGTGCCCTTACAATATTATTGTTATGTAGGCTTTGATTATATTGGGACCCCTTAGACTCCTATATAAAGAAAGGAGGTCTTGTCATTTGTATCATCCAAGAATTGTTCATTTGTGTAATGTAAAGGAGGTTTCCCCCTCGAAGAGGTTGATTTTGAAGTCATTGATCTATATTTTCTTCTATTTTGTGAGTTGGTTGCATAACAATTGGTATTAGAGCTTTGGATTCTAGGGTTTCGCTGCTCCAAATAGGTCATCATGGAATTTTCATAATAATTTTTTTCTATAAAGTTTCTGAGGCTAAAATTAAAACCCAGTTGAGATAAAATCCTGATAAACCTCAGGTCTAAATTTGCGATCGTGTCTCAGTATATTTTTGGAGAAATGATCCAATGAGTTTAAGGTTTTTGTAGGCTCTTGAAATACATCCCAAATAGGTGACCTTGGGAAATTCATCATAAATTTCTCTCTAAGCATCAGATTGAAATTTTGTAAGAATTTAAAGAAAGAGGATGGACTGTGGTTTTCCGTGTATCGCTAGCAATCCTAAAGGTTGAAATAGTGATACGTGGTACTTCGTACAAGTTCCCTCTACTGAAAAGGTATATAATTAGGTTATCTTGGGAGAGTGGGCATAACTCTTTCTTGGAGAATCTAATTTCGATCAGACTAGTGACTTTGGAAAGAGAATGCCGAGGGATACTATATTTTGTAAATTTATATCTTGGAGATCCAAAATTTTGGAGAGACAACATATTCAAGATCGATCCCCTAAAAGCAAGAAAAAGTATGAATGAAATCAAGAAAATGGAAACACCTATTAGGAAAAAATGGAGGGATGACTTGAAGAATGTGATCGAAGAGATGATTAATAAGATAAATGGTATAGAAGAAAACTTGAATGGAAACATGTAATATTTGAAGAAAGACATGGAAGATTTGAAGGAAGGTTGGACAAAGTCGCTATAAGAAAGGATTCCTAATGGTGAAAAGGTAGTAGAGGAAACTCATGATGATAACAAAAGAAAGGTTAATCATGATTTCATAAGATGTAATGTTGGATTGAAGACCCACCATATTCCAAAGACCGATATGAGGAAGTTGGATGGCAATGATCCTGTAACATGGATACTATATATGGAGCAATATTTTGATCTACATGATGTGGAACCACCACAAAAGGTATGTATTCCATCATTATATTTAGAACCAAATTAGTTTGTATGGTATAGAGGGATTTGTTTTCGTAAACCACTTATCATCTAGTCAATTTTCAAGGACAAAATGATAGAACATTACGAGGATACCAAGAGAAACACCTTCTTTATCCAATTGATAAATCTCAAAGAAAAGGGTTCAATGGAAGAGCACATTGACAACTTCCAAAAATTTAATATAAGGGTAAAGATATTCCAAAGAAGCCAAGGATTGAAGTCTTCATAGGAACTTTAAGTAATAACATCCAACATGAGGTTCACCTTTGGGAACCCGATTCATTGGAGAAGGCATATAGGTTGGCAAGAAAAAGGAAAGAAAAATTATGGCAACAAGGTAGCCTACCACTCATAACTATAAATATGGAAGTGGTGTTTCTCCTATCCTTTCACCACCTACAAGGTTGGCACCACAACAATTGGAAGAAAAAAATAAAAAGGTATTTGTTACAATTATGACAGAAAATACACCAAAGGTCGTGAGTGTGCTAAGAAGAAATTAATTTACATAGATGGGGATGAGGCGCAAGAAAAGGAACAAGAAACGTCAAAGAAGAGGGTATACACTAAGAACCAATCCCAAAAAAAGAAGAAATGAATCCGGCCATATCTTGTAATGAATTGACAAGAATTACCACTCCTCAAAATCTCAAGATAGAAGGGCATATCAATAAGAAAAAGGTAATATTGTTGATTCATTCGGTTAGTACCCATAATTTTATTCATTGTAAGATAGACAAGGAATTGAATTGCTTCCTATATCCAACACCAAAGTGTCATGTAATGGTTGCAAATGGAGGAACCGTGAATTTCTCTGGAAAAATCCATAACATCAAGCTATCCATTGGAGAATATGTCTTGAATATTCCAATTCTTTCCATTCCAATGGGTGGTGCTGATGTTGTACTAGGAGTCCAATGGCTACAATCTTTCGTTACGATAGCCTTTAATTTTCATGAAATTTTCTTGAATCTTTTTGGGAAGGAAATTTGAATTAAGGGGTGTCGTAGGGAAACAGGCAAAGATAATTAGCTTTAACAACATGACAAAGCTTCTAAATAAAGAATGATGTGGTGTAATTTCACAATTATGTTCACTAGAGCTTCCCACATCGAAATCATCTATTTCTCCATATCTCCAAAATGTTTTAGATAATAATTCCAAGGTATTCGAGACTCCCAAAGGCCTCCCACCTATTCATCATAATGATCATTCTATTCATTTGATTCTAGGAAGTGTTCTCCGAGACATCATACTTTACAGATATCCATATTCCCAAAAGAGTGGAATTGAACATATGGTTGCATAAATTCTAGAGGTTGGTATAGTTCATCCTAGTCAAGGTTATTTCTTTGATCCAGTGGTATTGGTACACAAGAAGGATGGATCACGGTGAATGTGTCTAGATTATAGGGAGCTCATCAATCTTACTATTGAAGATAAATTTCTCATTCATGTCATTGATGAATTACTGGATGAATTACATGGGGAAAATTACTTCACCAAGTTGGATCTTTGTTCAAGATATCATAAAATTAGAATGAAGACTGAAGACTAAAGACATTCCAAAAATATAATTTAGAACTCATGAGGATCATTGTGAATTTTTGGTCATGCCTTTTGGCCTTACCAATGTACCTTCTACATTCTAACATTTATCCATTCCAAGTAAACATTGGGAGGAGGTTTCAATTGATTTTATCATAGGTTTACTCAAGTCTAAAGGAAAGAGTGTCATCATGGTGGTAGTTGATAGAATTACCAATTGTTCACAGTTTTTTGCATTATCTCATCTATTTATATCTAGTACAGTTGCTACTACATTTATGGAAATAATTCAAAATATATATGGAAACCCAAAGGTTATTGTAAGCAAGAAAGATCCCATTTTCACTGGAACTTTTGGACAAAATTATTTTCTTGTCTGGGTACTCAGTTAGCTCATACCTCATCTTATTATCCTCAATTTAATGGGAAAACTAAGATAGTGAGCAAACATTTGGAAGGATATATTCTTTGCTTTGTATCTGATAAACATACATAATGGGTCAAGTGGTAACCTCTGGCTGAGTGGTGGTATAACACTTCCTTTCATACTGCAGCAAAAATGACCCCATTTATGGCACTTAATGGATATCATCCACTGTCCATGACATCATTTTTAAAAGAAAATTCTAAGCTTCAAGCAGTGGAATATCATTTCGAACATCAAGAAGAATTTCTCCAACTCTTAAAGGATAACCTCACTTTCACACAAAATCGAATGAAACAACAGGCACATCAACATCACAGCAAAAGAACTTTTGATATAGGAGATTGGCTATTTTTATGGCTACAACCATACAAAAAAATGTCCCTCAAGCAAGCTAATAAGGATAACAAATTATCACCAAAGTACTATGGTCCTTACAAGGTGTTGTAAAAGATTTGTTCTATGGCATACAAATTGGAGCTTCTTGCATCTTCTCGAGTGCACTGAGTTCTCCATGTTTCATGCTTAAAGAAGCTTATAGATGACAAGCTCCGAGTTCAAACAATATTTCCGGAACTTGACGAGGAAGGAAAAATCATATTGGAACCTAAACCAGTCATAGAAACAAGAACCTAAAAGCTCTGAAATCAATCAATTTTAGAAAGCGGAAGAACTTACCTGCTGAGAATTCCACATGGGAGGATGAGAATTTTATACAGAAGCATCCAGAACTACTGAAGCATTCACAACAACAATTTTTGAAGGAGAGGGTCATGTTAAGTCCCTGTAATACTAGTGTAGCCGCTTATTTTTATTAGCTCAAGCCCCTTATTCTATTGTTTTTCCCATGTAGTCCCCATATTCTTATTATTGTGCCGAGTAGATCTTGACTATTGTTATTGTTGTGCCCTTATAATATTATTGTTATGTAGGATTTGATTATATTGGGACCCCTTAGACTCCTATATATAGAAAGGAGGTCTTTTCATTTTTATCATCCAAGAATTGGTCATTTGTGTAATATAGAGGAGGTTTCCCACTCAAAGACACTGATTTTGTAGTTGCTAATCTATGTTTTCTTCTATTTTGTGAGTTGGTTGCATAATAAAAGTTCAACACATAACTACTGTGCATAACACCCAATCCTTAGAATCTTCAGTTAAATTCGTATGCCCCATGGAACCTCCCTATGTGACTGGATCACGTGTATCTCAGATCTCAAAACTCCTAACCAAGTGTGACTTCCTCCTTGTCAATCTTCCAATCTACGAAATACAACTCAAGATGAAATTGTTCCATGTTACTTTCCATGTCTTTACTTGACAGAAATTGTCTTGGCCTATGGTGGTTCTTGTCCCATCTTCTGAGAAACGTGTTACCATATTTCCTATTTCCATTCTAATACGTATACTTTTCGACAAATTTTTAATTTCCATTTTCACCTTTTGTCAACTAGTGGCTTCTTGACTACTTAAGGAAAAATGAATTTAGTAAATATTCTGAGAGGATGCTTCTAATATTTCCATTCTGAGACACAAAAATTCTAACACAATTCACTTCTATCTCTATTAATTTACAGACTTGTGTTGGCTGAAAGGGGAAAAATGATGTTTTCCTTTGTAATGCACTCTATTGCTAGTGACTAATGTTAAGTGTTTAAGTAATCATTGCAGTTTTCCTCCTCACTCTTGTGATATCCAAATCTTGTCACTGGTTAGCTTACCCTCCTTTGCTCTATTATATTACTCTTACAAGCCTCCAAGTCATATGCAACTTAAAATAATAGTTTAATCCACATCTATCAATACTCATGGAAATTTCCTAACAGCTCAGGATTAACAACACTACCCCTATAACATTAGATAATATGTGTGTGCATTCAAATAAATATCAATTGATTGGAGAAGGATGGGTTTAGGTCATAAATTAACTCAAATCATGCCTCACTACACTGTTATATTTTTTACTAACTCAATCAAATAATAATAAATACGTCATTGTTCTATATCCATGGAAATATGATCGAATGGACTATTTTTTTTGAATAATAAAACAAATTACAACAATTAATTAATTTTAATGCATTACATGTCAATTAAAATAACTTTTATTCTAACAACCCACCGATTGAGGAATCAACTTCTATAGTAAACGATTTTGACCTCTCAGTTAATTACATTTTACAGATGTCCCTGCATCACTTCCTATGTTCTCTTTTCCTCTGAAGAGAGACTCTACTCTCCGGAGCTTATGGTGTTCCTTAACTCTCACTTTCCATTGGTGCAATTATTTTCTCAGTTGTTCATAATTTGTAATACCCTTGCTGTAGTTACTTTTACTATATATTATGATTCTATCTTATTTGTAAAAATTTAAATTAGAGATAGTGGGAAAGTTGACGTGACAATTGTCACAATATTAACTTTCATGACTTCCCAAGATTACTAGATACCCAAAGATGGCGTGAATGGAGAGAGATGTCATGCTAGATGGTGAAAATTTAAAGAAACGAAATTACAAGAGAGAAAGGAAATGTTGTGGGGAAGTAAGAAATGAATTCCAGTGAAAAACATCCTTGGTATAAAAATAGAAAATATAGACACTGAAGGAGAAAGACAATGCTAGAGTCTGAAGGGGAAGAAAAACCGAAGAATAAAATCAAATAAATATCATACATTTATGATAGCATATAAGCTTAAGGCTTGGGAGAAATTATGATGGCTGTAATCGGCTGGTTAGTAGGAAAATGTTTGTTTAAACTACATTTTCAAGTATTCTGATAAGTAATTAGATTTCTATAATCATTTTAAGATTATTTTTCAAAGTATGTACTAGCCATGAATCAATAAAATGAGGTTGTTTTCACATAGAAAGGAGAATAAGTATTTAAGCATTTAGTGTCAATTATATGAAGAAACATTTGAATCTTTGACATAAATTGTTGTTTTGTTTAAGTATTCTAAACAGAGTAAAGAAATAACTCTCTGGAAGAATTTACTATTAGATAGCATATAGTTAAATTAAATTATCTGAGTAGGTTTAGCATATTTGTAATTAAATGCAAAGGAATAACCTTTGTAATAGATTTTTAACACATGCAACACTACTTGTTATGTAAACTCCCTACCGAGGAGTAGTGGTAGAACCTTCTAGTATAGGTACTCTACAGCTCCTCTTTTATGCTCCAAGTTTTCTTAGAATAATTTTGAGTTTAACTTTGGCTAATGGTTATTACGGATAAATTATGAATACAAGTTGAGATACTTTGAGATAAAGGAAGTATTTATACTTAGGATAAAGTAATACTGAATCAAATAAAAGAGAAATAACCATGCACGCATTGACTAAAGATCATATGGGAATAACTATGAAGTTAAAATATTTACAAAGCTTAAATAAACATGAATAGATGAATATATTTATGATATTTCTTAAAATACTTCTCTTAATTCATGAATTGTGGGTGCAGAGACCCTCTTTATAAAGTGTACAAAATAATATCAAGTATGAACCTCTCCAAAATGAGTTGCATATGCATACTCTAGAGACTAATGGAACAATATGTTAAATCTAAGTATCCAGTTAAGAAAATTTTAATTCCTTGGAACTAACAAAATACACAAGGCTGAGAATGCATAAACCTTAAACATTAAAATGACTAGAGCAGTTTTGGTTTACACTAGTTAGTATTCTCTTCAACAATAGCTAAATACCTTTGAAAGAGAAATGTTAAAGACGGGTTCTTGCTTGCAGGAGTAGATTCAATATTTTGCATTGAAATAACTTAGAGTTGAAGTATAGAATTCAAATCTGTCATAATAAGGGACTTGTAATAGTACCCTTATGTAAAATTTAGAATCAATAAATAATTCATGTAAATAAATGACAATTTAACAAAACGTAACTTGAGAATTATAAACAATTTTGTACTTGAAATACCTGCTGAAAATATAAGGGTAATTAGGAATTGTGTAAATGATGTGGGTTTTCTAAACTTGTTCTTTAAAATAAAGAATAATGGAATTCCTAAAAAAATCGCCATCTCTACACTTTTCTTTACAGGAACATAAGAAACTCCTTTAGAATACTGGTGTACAAAGGGTTATGAGATTCAAGTATTAATAAGATAAAATATGAGTAGAAGGGTTATAATATCCTTAAAAATTAAAATATAAAAATTCTATTGTAAAACAAAAATAAGCTAGAATATTGATAATCAACCTATAGACTGGAAAAAATAAATATAAAAGAAAATATAGAAGTAGAAAAGTGTGGTTGATACTTGGGTCAGAACCTCTATGTCCACCACAAAGCTGATTTTTTCCATTAAGAGGTTTCTTTCAAAATGGTGTTTCCAAATGAAAACCCTAAAGGAAAATCAAGGAAAATATCTTAGTAGTTAAAATATAAAGTAATAGTTTAAATTAGACATATCTCTAATAAGAAGGGTTTCACAGGCATGCAAGCCCTTCTCCTCTGAAATAAATGATTATATATTGAAAATGAGAACAAATTAATTAAGGTTTCATAATAATTAAAAAAGGGAGATATTTTGATACTCGATAAAAATTGTTCATGTCGATACCATGCTTTGATTTTGGGCCAACAAATATTTGAACCAATAAGTGTATATTCCTCCATATCTCTACAAATATTTAAAAAATTGAACACTCATGAAACCCTCAAAAAAATTTAGAGGGGGTGTTATATTGGAAAAAACCCTTGAAAAATTATGAGAGGGTATCACACAAGAAAAACCCTCTCTCAAAAGGGAGAAAAGAACAAAATGAAAAAGTAAACAATTACATATAGACCTTTACACCAAGGATGATCAACCAAGTTAATGGTAGAAATAAAATAAAATTGCTGCATTTTCTGAAAATACCTATGATACCTAAATGAACTGTCATCTAGAATATTGTGAACAAAACGTGTAGTAGAATTACTTTCCACATTTAATATAACAAAATTAAGAAAGAAACTTCAAATTTGTAACGCCCTCACCATTATAAATCTACAAATAGACTATAAATTCTTCTATACCTATCACTGTAGCCAATATATTGTTGCATGTGAGGAACAAAACCATATTGACGGTCAATGATCATGTCCAAAACCCTAACCCACCATGAGATATCTCTCTATCTATGGAGAGAAGCGAAAATGGAATATGCCAAGATGAATAGTGTAGTCATTAAAAAAAATAATGGAATTCGAATGATTTGAGTCGTCCAAACATCAAAGGTAATCTAGATGATATCTCTATGCTCATGTCATGTAAAGAGATTTAAGTGTAGAGACACGTGTAGGACACGCGACCTGGGCCAACTATTTGAAGAATTCAAATGTAACCTAGGGAGGGGTTAAAGTGGCAAAATATTTGATTTGTGACTAGGAGAGTGTTGGTTCAAATATCGATAAAACTAATTTTTGGAAGAACAATATGATTTAAATCTCTATCTGATGTCCATGTCATATAACATATAACTTAATATATGGATTGATCCTAATACTTGTCGTCAACTTCAAAACTAAAGTATTATATGCTTAGTCCACTACTTCAACAAATAAATGGTATCATGGACATAGTCAAAACTTCGGACCATGCCACAGTTTTCATAACATGTTGTATGAAGTTTCATTGGTTAACATAATACAAGAGTATGCTAAATGGTAGAAAGTTTTTAAGCTTGACTAATCATAACTGGATATCAAAGTAGTGCTCTCATAGCACTCAAAACATATTTTTTATTTATGACAAAAACTATATATTAGCGTGATGAGGCATGTTGGATAATTAAGGAGTAGTTAAGTTATTGAGGAATCATGATTAAAAATTCAAATCTCATTTATACATGTTATAAATATTTTTTTAGAAACAAAATAAAAATGATAAGAGATAAATGAACTTCTATAGTCGTTCAATCAAATGAAAAACATTTAAGAACTTATGCATGGAAATATTCACTCGTTATGACATGGAGAGTAGAAATTTTGACCAGATGCCAACAAAAGATTAATTAAAGGTTAAAAATTTAATTAGAACAAATAGTATGAAATTTGGAGGTACCTTACATGTGGTATTCGAGTTCTAGGTTACAACATTGAGGCCTATGAGCCAAGTCACAGTTAGAATTTATCGGAGAAAATGTTTGTCTTATGTAGTAAGGAGCAAAGTAAAGAATAGTTATGAGAGGACCATCTTCATGACCTCAAGATGGAGTGGAACTTTGGGTATAGCTAGGTCATGAGGCATCATCACAATCAATAGAGTTGTTAGAGATTGTGAAGGGTCTCAGAGTAGAATTAGAAATCATTAGAGAATATAGTGAACAACTATTGAAATCTAGTGTTGAACAACTAAATTTCATAAAACATATAGCCGAAAAGATAAATCATAAAACACTAGAACAAGCTTGATATAATGGTGATGAAAAGGAATCTCTAAAAAGAAATGATCATGACAATGTGGACGAGAATGAGCCACTCAATCCTGAAAAATGAAAAGGAATTAGATGAAGATGGAGTTGAACATAGTTCAACCAAAATAACACAATGGGCACCTAACCAGGTGAATAAACATAAAGAAGAATTACATGGACAAATTAAGAATATTAGGCCTCGAGTATTTCATGGTGAATCGAAGGAGGGATCTGAAGCATGGTTGTTGAACATGAATAAATATTTCAGGTATTTGAATATCCTAGTAATCTGAAAGTGAATTTGGCCACTTAAAGCTATGTAACCACCCTCATCCTAGATCTACCCAAGTAACCATCCAACCGGGGTAAACATGTGATGGGAGGCTATTTTGATAATATTCAACCTCTTTGGTGACCTTAAGGAAATGGAATGAACAGAAACATATCAACCATACCTTCCACATCAGCAACAACACTCCTAGGAGGCAACCTAGCCACTCAAGCATCCTTCCCCTCAGTCCCACTAATTTTTTATACCTCTCAACCTCTAGAATCTCTCATGCTATGGACCTTCTAGTGTCTAGGAGCCTCTGGACACTCCCAGAAGCCTACATGCCTATGTCCAGGGACGTTTCCTAGTAGACCTGTGCCAACGTCTATGGAATTTAAGGCACTTTTCTATCCTAGAATTTTGGCCACTGCCCATAACTTGTTGTAACTTCCAGAATCCATCAAACACACTATGAAAAGACTAATAAACCAAAAATAAACTTTAGGAATAGGCCTGACCATCTCCAACTGGGACTAACATTCTTTCGAACACTTCATGTCAATGAAATCTATAGGCTTAGGATAAAAGATAGGACATTAGTGACTAAAAACTATTATGAAACATAACAATAAGGATCACCACCTTCTCCCTTGAACTATTATGACATCAATTAGGTCTTGATTCCATCATGTTAACCATTACAAGTAAATGAAGTAACCATGACATGAACTGGTCAATTAACCATGCTTATAATGAGGATAAAACCATGGAAATAATAGTGATATAACAACAATTGAATCCACATATAAACAAGTACAAAAGAAAGAGTAATTAGATTTTATTAATCATAAGCAAATCCTCCACGTTTAGGATTTCCAGGTACCACCTCTACTGTAGACATGGCTGAACCAAATATTTCTTTGAGCTAGTCACCCCTGTGCCATATTCGAAGCATGAATGTGGGAGCTGATCAATAATCCAATCCAACAACAACCAAACGAATCTAGAGGTGAAACCACCTCCACCCTCACCAAACCATGATCACACCAAACTTGTTGCTCCTATCACAAAACAAAACCGAACATGGAAGTCCATCTGAAATCCATCACTATCCTTGAGGAAGACTCTGCCTCCTTGCCTCTCTGGATTTACCACAATCCGCATCCAAACATTAGGCCCTAAATAGAGACTTCTCCCTTAGGATTTAACGTGTATCCCACCAAAACTAGTTGAGGGATTCCTAGGCCTTTGGGAATGAAGATTGAGATGACCTCCACCGCGAATTCTAAAATCCATCCCGAAATTCCAAAGCTAAAAACTGAGATAAACATCCCAACACACCATGGCATCCGAAAAAGGAAAGGCTAGGATGAAAACCAATTTCATAACCCAACAAAACCATGCCACCAATAGTAAGAGAACCATACACCAACATGCAAATTGATGCATGTTAAAACCATCTAGGAAACCACACATGCAATTTGTTACCTACAAGTATTCCTATTGAAGTTGCTTGATCCCACTCTTCCTTCCTTTATCCTTTCTTTCCTTCCTTTCCCTTTAGTTTCTTTTCCTGCCTTGATCCAAAGCTAGAGTTCTCTAAGAAAAGTCTAAGTGTCCAAGAGTGAGAGAGAGAGATTAATGAGAGAGATCCAAAAGTGAACTGACAAAAGTTACTTACTGATCCTCATAAGCCTTTTTATTAATGAAGACTCTATTTTCTTCATTTTCCATTATTTTCCTTCATTTTCATCCTCACATGGAACATGTGACCTGTCACCTTACTTTTCACTTGATTTCCTTTATTTTCATAAATAAATGCGCCAAAAATGCCTTATTGCCTTTTTAATTCCTTTTCCTTTTCCAATTTCCTTTAGCCATAAACACATCCAATGATGCCCACTAGGATATTTCTCCCCTTTTCTTTTAACTTTTGATATTTTAAATTATAATTTCCATATTTTCCTTATTGATTCTAGTGCATATGAAAATTTCATGCCTTCATCTGTTGCAAATAAAATCAATGTTAAGTGGGAAAAGTCTGACACAAAAACCATACAATTAGATAGATATCTAGTGTAGACAATTAGTGAATTGAACATTATTATAATTTGTTTATCTTCTAATCATAGAGATCACCAATGTATTGATATTGTCATTATGGAAATTCTAGAAGCTTATGGATTGCCTTTAAGTGGAGATTGATCTATTAAGTTCCAAGGATACTTTGCTATTGACTCGTCGCATTTGTGGCTTCCTTATAAGATCAATAATAACTAGATTGGTGTCGAGAGTGAATCATTCATGAATCATATTTTTATGGTGCTCGAGGGACATAATGAAGCCATTAGCTATATGCATGTAATTTTCAGGAATTGTTTCTTAGAAGTTGATCCTTGATGTTAATCTTGCACAACCATCCCTTGTACCACTAGATACGTAGTTAGAACTCCTTCCCTGTAATCCAACTCGTGCTAATGACCTTTGTAACATAGATGTAAATATTACTAGCGTAGAGAATAAACTTGTTATTGCCAATGCTTGGACTATGTATTTTAATGTTTTGAGAACACATGAGGGTTCTCAAGCTAGTTTCATTTTGATTGACCATTATAGGAACAAGCATATTTTTGGGTGCCAAACTTGCATACTTTTTCCCTCCATTATTACTCTCTCTCTCACTCCTTTATATCATATAATTTCACTAATCACCCTTAATGCATAAGGTAAACCCTCTTTGATTGCTTTCATGGAATGTTTAGTTAATGAAGTAATAGTTATGAAGAATTTTCCTATGTGAGTTACTAATCTTACCATTTCCACAAATCTGGTGGTCAAAGGTTACATGTGCAAAACACAGAAGCAAATTCTGAGTTTCTAGTATCATATTGGCAAGTGTTGTAACAAAATAATGGATTTGAGGCTTGCTCTAGACCGTTCTTCTCTTTCTCTCGGCCACTAATTGGCCGTTGTAACAATTGTATAATGGTAGAACATTAGCTGCCATCTTGAGAAATAGTTTTCTCTATGTATTGTATAAGTGAGGCTTCAATGGTGTGAATGGAGGTTAGTCGTGCAAGAGATTGAGATTGTAACAGAAGATTGTTTAAGTTAATTGAATGCAAGTTATTTTGTTGTTCTTTCTATAAGTTGTGAATCCATCGCAATCGTTATCAGAGAGTTGGACCCACTCTTATGATCAGGTATTCCGTTATATTTATTTGTTTTTATTTCATATGTGTTAAGCTAATTTGATTGTTATTACAATATTTTAGTTAATTGATGTGATTTCCTTTTATATTTATACAATTCATTCTTAATTGTTGTCACAATGACTCTTTTGTTAACTCTGTTGCTAAATCTAAGATTAGTGATTCATTGTGGCGTTGCTACCTGCATATGTTTTGCGCATTGCCTTCAAACAAATTACGCACCCAGATTGATAAATTTATGTGGAAAGAGTTGAATAGGTATTGACACTCGAACACCAACATTTTGGCATCATTGTTGGTGAGGCTAACATGGTGCAAGAACATGATCTACACTAATCTTTATATCAATCTCTCGTCTTAGGGAGGGAATTGTCACCCTACTCGAGATCCTAAGCCTTAGTTGTTTCTTTAGGTTTTCTTCATTTTCTTTTTTATTATTGTATAAGGGCTACTCTCTCATCCTGGGGAGGGAAAGAGTTTCCTCACCCTGTTCTAGTTCATGAGCTATGGTTTTTTTTTCTACTGATTTATTGTTTTTTAAATCATCCTCTCATCTTGGGGAGGGAAAAGAGGTTCCTCGCCCTGCTTTAGGTCTTGAGTTATGAAATTTTTAATGTTTTCTTTCTAAGAAATGTATGAACAAGGGTTTGACTAAGAGTGGTAGAGGAGGACCCCAAAGGCAAGGAAAGAAGGATTTGTGGAGGAATACCTATATCCAGAAAATTATTACAAAAGTTGCATCAAAAACCTCTTTGTGAGCTACTAATAGGGTGAGGGTTCCCACAATATCTGAAGGACATTATGTGGAACAACCTATACAGCCTCCAGAGGTGGAAGTATCCCTTTCAATAGTTGTAGGAGAAATAGGAAACAGGGCATTAGAGAAATCATAGACACTTCCTCTGGTATCAGATAGGGAGGAGGTAGCCAGTAGAGGGTTAGAAGAGGAAATCCACTCAAGGATTTAAGAAGGAAGCCTCAGAGGATTATCTTCACCTCATGATCAGAGGAGTGCTTTCAAATCTTCAGAACCATCATTTTTTACACAGTAAGAACCTGTTGAAGTTCCAAGTGAGTATTGGAGGATATTTATGGCACCGTAACATCTGTTGGAAATAATACTGAGAGGGGGGGTGAATCAGCATTAGAAAATAACTAACTTTTTAATTTCCATAATTAGATTCATATACGCTACTTCAGTTAAAGGGACTCGCGTGTACACTCAACTATGTTTAATGCAACTAGCATATATCCAGCAAACTTATGATTCAATTAATTCATCATATGTCGATCTTTAATCAATGCATTAGAACATCATTAAACATGTAAACAGTAATCAAGTGCAGTTAAAGTAGAATAGATCATCACACATAAGAAACACACATGAACACCATGATATAAGGTGCAAACCTAATGCGGGAAAAAACCACCTACTACTGTTTTCTTCAAGATAAGAAAAACCTGTTTACAATCTTGTACTCGCGCAGACTCATACCAATATGCAGGCACCCACTTGCAGAAGGTTACAACTTTCTCTCATTCTCCAACTACTACTGGAAGGGAGCTACAACCCCCTGGCTCTTATACTGGCCAATATGTTTACCAGTATGTAGGTGCCGGCCTACAGAAGGCTACGACCTTCTCTCTTCCTCCAAGGACCACATTTCATAAATTTTTATACTGGATACAACTGAAGTACAACACCATAATTTGAAGGCCACATTTCATCCTATTTTCATATTGGACCCTTCAAAAACATTGAAGCACAAAGTCAATCACCACTTGCACCATCAATCACTGAAACCCTGTCAACAAAACATAGTCACTAGAACACAGAG
>APFE031620835.1:111545-169123 GCA_000404065.3 Pinus taeda
TATATAAAATGTTGTTACTACTCACTCGTTGTCTTTTTGTAGGGGCTACTATCAAGATGCAATAATGGAGGACCTGAAAAATTCTTGAGTAATTGCTACAGTCACTCTACTAATACTGATCTTCTTGAGAAATCTTCTAAATATTGGGTTTGTTACTCCTCGACTATTGTTAATTCTTGGGTATTGTTACTCGTTATTGCTGTTACTCCTAAAAAATTTCTAATTATTGGGTGTTGTTAATCCTTGGGTATTGTTACTCCTTGAGTGTCGTTACTCCTCGGTTGTTATTACTCATTCGGTGTTGTTACTCATCGGGTGTTGTTACTCTTCAGTTGTTGTTACTCCTCTGTTGTTGTTACTCCGCCGATGTTGTTACTCCATCGATGTTGTTACTCCTTTGTTGTTGTTACTCCATCGTTGTTGTTACTCTATCATTGTTGTTACTCTGTCGTTGTTGTTACTCTGTTGTTGCTATTACTTCATTGTTATTGTTACTCCATTGTTATTCTGCCAACTATCAGGTAGGTATCCAGGTACGTCCCCATTGACTTTTATGGATTTAATTAAATACTTCATGGACAAGAAATTGACATGTTATGGATGGCTATTTATAAATTTGGGGGGGTGCCACTATAATTAAACAACAACTTAATTAAAACTGCACTAATGATTGAACCACTACCATCATTAAAACTTGTGCGATGGTACCCTCCACGATCTCCATCATTATTCTGTATAATCATTGGTATGCGTCAGGATTTGAAATATGTACCTTTCCATTTAATATATAGTAATTACCATACCATTCACCGCATCCACCATGATTCTCTTCATTTCCTGAGAAATTACCCACCTTTTTAGTGTCATTCCACCTTATTGAATTTTTTTTTAACCATGTTGTTACTACAAGAGGTTGGTTGTTGTCACTCCTCCCAACAGTCTGCTACGTCCAAAGTGTTGTTATAGCTTCTATAAGATGGGTGGACTGGTTGTGCGTCATGAACCCAGGGATACAACCCTGGTCCGCAACAATGAAGATGTTTTG
Source organism: Pinus taeda (assembly GCA_000404065.3). Taxonomy (NCBI): domain Eukaryota; kingdom Viridiplantae; phylum Streptophyta; class Pinopsida; order Pinales; family Pinaceae; genus Pinus; species Pinus taeda. The sequence goes on from APFE031620835.1 coordinate 112,591, forward strand.
CAAGTCTTTGTAGTGGCAGGATGGGATGCTTATTTCAATAGATTGCAAGGGTTCAATGAGGGGAACATGGTGGAATTCACAATTAATTTGGACAAGCATTGCTCGCGAGTCACATGATTAGAAAACCTTATCACACAGGAGGCCATTACAAAATTTAGTGGGTTAATACAGCAGGTGAAGAATTGGTTCTGAAGGAAGGCTATGCTGCCTGAGTTATGAGAATTATTTTTGTAGGCTGGACAGAGTGTTGTTCTGAAGGGTAGGGGGTATGACTGAAAGTCCTTACTGCATCCATCGGGTGAACTAGGAGGCTTTGTTATAAAATATATAACTTGCAAGGGGTGGTTTACCACCTTGTTCAAATACCACCTCAAAATTCTAGCCCACCTTTGATTTCCAAGGGCACAAGTTCCTTCTCTGAACATGCCTTTCTTCTTGATGAAGAGTAGTGCTGGTTGTCCTCACAAATCATGGACTAGTTCGATCGCTAGTCATGCATGTAGTGACTTAATTGCAAGTACCTTGGGCACAATTCCTCGACATGATGGAGGAGGAAGTGGAAGCTGTTATAGCTACTAGAGAGGAAGAGCCCAAGGAATTGGAGGGGAAAGAATCATCATCTCTTGCTGGTATAGCAGGAGAGGAAGAAGAGCCCAAGGAAGAACTAGCATCTCCTGCTGGTGCAACAGGAGAGGAAGAAGAGCTTGAGGAAGAACCAATAGCTCCTACTGGTACAATAAGAGAAGAAGGAGAGAAGCCCGAGGAAAGAGAGAGAGAAGAGGAGGAATTAAAAAAATTGAAATGGAAAAGGAAGAAGTGGTTGGTAACACAATCGAGGCTATCACACAAGAACCAGCACTAGTTGTGGAACTAGTTAATACAGAAATGGAAGTGAAAGAAGCTGTGAAGCTCATTAATACAGAAATGGAAGTGGAAGAAGCTATGAAAGCCGTTAGTACATAGATGGAAGTGGAAGAAACTATTGAACTTGTTATTGCAAACATGGAAGTAGAAGTGGAAGAAGCAATTGGTGACACAGTCGAGGCTATCACATAAGAACCAGCCCCATCTGTGGAACCTATTATTGCAAAAATGGAAGTCGAGGAGACGATTGGTGATACAATCAAGGTTGTCACAAAACAACCAGCCTTACCTGTGGAATCCATTGATGCGGCTATGAAGGCAATGGATGACGTTGATTTTGTTTTGTAGGAATCAAATTTTGTTAATGAAGTTCAAGGAGAGGAAGCTCCAGTGAAAGAGCTGGCAAGTTATGCTGTTACACTAGGACCAGCACCACTTGCCCAAATAAACGTGGATGTTGAAATAAGTTGGGGTGCTACACAAGAACCACCACCAACCCAGTCACCAAACGAAAATGTGGAAGAGGTGGATCTTGAGGTTGGCATTGTTCCACAAGAACTAGCATTGACCATAGGACAAGAGGCACCACATGAAGAAAGCTCGACCCAATTGGGGGATGAAAGTGAAGAAGAAAGAAAATTAGAAGTAGCAAGTGGGAGCGGTATCGATGAAGCAAAGGATATTCCCCACTCTCTGCTTCAGGCCATAATGCCAAGAGGAGTGAGGAAGGTCTGCTCCTCCAAAGATTCCATAGAGGAAATTTTTGTTCCTCCCGTATTGAAGTATGTTGGCTAGAAGTAGGGTGCAACTATTACTGGCTTGTTACTTAAGGATTCCCGGCAAGGGCCTCCTCAAGAACAGGTCAAGGAAGGAATTTTCACAATGGGATTAGCGCAAGGGGCGGTCATTGAAGGCACTGTCTAGGCAATCGAAATTCCTAAATTGAGACAAGTTGAGGAGGAAAGTTCTCCTAAGTATAGGAAACCAAGTAAGGAAGAATTGGTGAAGGAACCAACTGATGCCTCGAAAGACAATCTGCCACCTCTTGAACCAAGTGTGGGGCTGAGAAATGAATTTACTATTAAACAAGAGTGGATGGAACAGTGTGAGAGGAGAAGATGACCTCTCAAGGAGAAGTACCAACCTTAGTTTGGAGAGACCATGTGGTTAAAAATGGAGGTTTAGAAGCTGAGAAAGTAGGTATCTTGACTAAAAAGGAAGGTAAAGAAATATAAATGGAAATCTCTAATGACTAAGGTCAAGGTCTCCTCAGCAACTGTACAGACCGAAGATGTTCCCACAACTTCTACTACTACACAAATTGGTCCTATAGAATAGTTGTTTGAGGCCCGAGAATTCTTCTTAGTGGTTGAAATTCAGAGGTGGCAATCTTCTGTGAATGAATAAAGGAAGAAGACAATGAGGGTTTGGGAATTGCTACGATTATCACTCAGTATATAGACCAGTTGGATAAAGAAAAGTAGAGGCGCGAGAAACAGTAGAAAAAGATAAGGGATTTAGAAGGGAAAATACAAGTATTGAAGGCAGATAAAGAATAGATGTCTAACTTAGCACAACAGGTAATTGCCTATCGGCCTCCTGCCCATAGTTACGCTTTGTTTCTTCAGGAGCAGTTCTTTTTCTTCTCTCTAGAAAGCATCTACAAGGAGATTAGCCATGAGATGGAGGACCCAATACAATTCCTGCTTATTATAAGAATCCATGGTATCGGGAACCAACATTTGATGTGTGAGCTCTACATGCATGGTTATTTATTAAAGGATGACGAGAACTTCAACCCAGTTCCATTTGTGGGAGATGTGCACCCGACAACCTTTACCTCCTACACTATTAACTAGGTTAAATGGAGGAAGGTTTGTGATACTTTTGAAGGAAATGAAGCTACAAAGCCACTAATAATAATGAGGGAGAATGGCCAATCAATGACTATTTATAACAAGCACTCTACCTTTCTAGAGATTGAGGGGTCTAAGAAATCAATGTTGGTAACACAGAGATGGTGCACTAACCTCTGTGTCAGACAGATAGTCACTTTTTAGAACAAATCCCTTCACAATTTCCAAAGAAGATGTATGATGTCGTCATCAGCTGTCAGAAACCGCGAGCCTTTTGGGGCACCAAATTTTACATGAGAATTAGAAAGGGGGACGCATTTTGTTGCATGCATTCAGACCCGTGGTGTCTAGTGGATGGGGTTGAGGTTTTAGTTTCCCCTCATCTCGCTGTCAGCAGAGCATTATAGTCCAACATACAATGTGATTAATGATTGGTATAAGGATGTCCTTATGACAAAAGGATACAAGCCTATGGGGATAGAGATGGTCGAAGAATATGGCCTTGCTCATCTGCATGCTAACCACAGTCAATCCAACCCAGATCTGAAGAGATGACGAGATGCATGAGGAAAGGCAGAAGGACTAGTTGGGGGGAGATGTTGACTGCCAAACTTGCATACTTTTTCCCTCCATTTTTACTCTCTCTCTCACTCCTTTGTATCATTTAATTTCACGAATCGCCCTAAATGGATATGGTAATCCCTCTTTGATTCCTTTCATGGAATTTTTAGTTAATGAAGTAATAATTATGGACAATTTTCCTATGCGAGTTAATAATCTTACCATTTCTATAGATCTAGTGGTCAAAGGTTATGGGTACAAAACACAAGAAAATTCTGAGTTTCCAATATCATATCGGTGAGCATTGTAACAAAATAATTGATTTGAGGCCTATTATAGACATTTCTTTTCATTCTCTTGACAACTAATTGGTCATTGTAACAATTGTATAATGATACAACATTAGCTACCATCTTGAGAAACAATTTTCTCCGTGTATTGTATAAGAAGGGTTTCAATGCTATGAATCGAGGTTAGCCATGCAAGAGATTGAGATTGTAACAAAAGAATTTTTAATTTAATTGAATTCAAGTTATTTTTCTATTCTTTCTATAAGTTGTGAATCCATCACAACCCTGGTTAGAGATTTGGGCCCACTCTTCTGGTCAGTTGTTGTGTTATTTTCATGTGTTGTTATTTCATATGTGTTCAGCTAATTTGATTGTTGTTACAATATTTTATTTAATTTATGTGAGTTATTTTTATAGTTCTGCAGTTCATTCTTAATTGTTGTCACAACGACTCTTTCATTAACTTTGTTGTTGAATCTAAGATCAGTGATTGATTGTGGCATTTCTACCTACATATATTTTGTGTGTTGCCTTGAAACAAATAACGCACCCAGATTAATAAATTAATGTGGAAAAGAGTTGAATAGGTATTCACACTCCAACACCAACACATATGGTATTATTCCGATTAGAGTTCAAGTGCATGAAAAGCATTGGATAATATGAAGCACTCATTCTTGTACTAAAGAAATCCATAGACCTCAAAGTGGACGTGCTAAATGGAATAGGTGACTCAAACATTTTTACATGTGAGGTATGGAATAGTATTCATTGTTTGTAACATAATCGTAATAACTACCATTAAGAGGTATGTCATCTTATTTCTTTGTTTCAAGGATTTAATATTAATTTTGTTCCTACAATTCACGATGCAACCACTAACACATTAGCCAGTTTTATTCCTACGCTAACACCACTTAGAGATGGGTTTTCTATTGAAATAATTTATAAGCCATCCGTACCTAAAAATGTTACTAATTTTCATGTTTTCAATGATGACTAGTATATAGTGGAATTCATGGCTAATGTCTACGTTTTTGAATACGCTACAATTGATGAAGATGAGCACAAAAAGGCTTGGTAGGAATTATCCCAGGCACATAAAGGGAATCCTATGCCTAAGGGTGTAGTATCTTTGGAGAAGATTTATAATTTTCAAACGCACTTAAAGGGATCAATCAATTAAAACAGTCACAGTTCCATATTATTGTACATACAAGTTAGCCTGGGTACCAAGGAAGATATGAAATATGTGAATCTAGGTACTTCTTGTTTTCCCCAAGAATGAAAAGTTTTTGTTTGTCTTTTCAAACAATACTGAGATGTGTTCGTGTGGAGATATGATGATTTGAAAACCTATGATACGTGGATTAAGGAGGGGGTAAATCAATTTTAGCAAAATTTGAGAAAATTTCATCCTATGCTTGAGCCCCTGATTCGGAAAGAACTAAGGAAATTGTTGGATGCTCAGATCATGTCTAAAGTTTGTCTTTCTACTTGGGTTTCTAACTTTGTTCATATTCAAAAGAAGAATGTAGAGATACAATTATGTGTTGATTGATGCTACCTAAATCCGGCTTCAGATAAGGATAATTATCCTAATTTATCTATGGAGTAGATACTCCAGATGGTGTTTATGTCACAGATGTTCTTGCTATTAGATGAATTTTCTAGATACAACCAAGTTATGATAGTGAAATATAATACATTAAAAATAACATTTAGGACTAAATGGGGCACATTTTCATTTCGACAAATTCCATTTGGAATCATAAACATTGGCACTACCTTTGAATGGGCTATGGACATCACATTCTGTGGAATGATCAGAGGGAGTGTGGTCATGTACATAGATGATGTTACAATATTTTCAAAGAAGAGGCCTAATCATTTTCATCATGTAAGGAAAATCTTTGAGCAATGTCAAAAATACAGTATATCTTTAAATCCAAAGAAGAGCATATTTGAAGTGTCAAAAAGAAACCTCTAAGGACACATTATAGATAAATGTGGAACTAAAGTGGGCCCAAAGTGGGTCAAGACTATTTCTCAAATTTTGTTTCCCATGAATAAGAAAGCCATACAATCCTTCTTAGTGAAAATTAATTTTCTCTAAAAGTTTATCTTGGATTATGCATAGAATTTTAAGACTTTGCAAGAGATTATCAAGAAGCATGTAGTTTACAGATGGGACCAGAGGGAGAAATATTCCTTTCCCCAGATTAAACAAGTGATTGTCATTTCCCCATCATTATATATTTTGAATTTTAATAAATACTTCTTGTTGTATACATTTTCTTGTGACATATGTATTGTAGTTATTGTTACTCAAAAGGATATTTAAGGAAATGAGGGGCCCATATCATTTATGATTGTTAGCCTACAGGAATCAAAATTTAATTATCATGCCATCAATAAGAAAGCCTATGTAGTTTACAAGGTGCTTAAACACTTTAGGCCTTAACTCTTGAAAATCCATGTTATCATCTTTGTGCCTCAGGCAATAATTAGATCCCTCTTCGTGAAACAAGAGTTGGGAGAGAGGAGGGTTAATTGGATGATAATCCTTCAAGAATACAATCAATAATTCAATCCAATTCATACAATAAAGGTCACGGTCTCTGTCATCTTCTAGCTGAACCGGGTAATTTTCCACAAGAGTATTCTTCTCGATGGGAACAAGATATTAAAATGAACAACATTGAGAAAGCTACCCCTATAAATACAACCACATTTTGCTACACTATTATATTGTAGTATCTTGAGAAAGGTACCTTTCTCTCACACTTATCAACAAAATGAAAGATGGAAACTCTCCTTAAATGTTTATCTCATCAACTTATACACGAATTTCTTTTCTTGAAACACCACAATGGTGTCCTCAGATGCCTAGAAAAAAAGGATTCAAAAAGGGTATTGAAAGACCTTCATGACGAGCCAAATGGTGGGCAATACATAGGTGACACTACAACTCATAAAGTTATGCAGGATTGTTATTATTGGCCTACACTATTTAAGGATTCTTATGCCCTAAAATGTCCTATATGTGAAATATTTGTCGCTCGCGATAGAAATTAAAACGCCTCGTTGCAACCCATTTTTGTTGAAGGACCTGTTCAATAATTGGGATTACATGTTATTGGAAAAAATTTCCTCATTCATCAAAGCACCACTAATATATTTTAACCACCATATATTATTCTACTCGGTCATTTCAATAAATTCCATTGAAACATGTGAATGAGCATGAAGCCATTCACTTTCTCTGGCACAATATTATCACCATGTTTGGAATTATCGCATCAATTGTCTTCGATAATGCATCATACTTTTCATTGCTAAAACTTTATGACTCTGTGTTACAAAATGGAATTGTTTTAAAGCATTGATATGATTATTACCCGGAGGGAATCAATTTTTCTAAGTATACTAATGAGAATTTGATTTGTATCATAGGTAATATCATTTACTCTAAGCGAAAAAATTGGCATAATACATTGGTGAATGCTCTATACGTTGACCATATTACACCTAAACTGTCTCTGAATACATTTCCTTGCTTCCTCGTGTATCGAAAAGAATTTATCCTTCTTCTGAACCTATGCCTCTTGACCTTAAAATTTTCTCAAGAGTCCCAAGGTAAACCATGTCTTGATGTTTAGATTAGGATAGAAACTCTTGAAGTGAGAGGAAGAAAGTTGTAAAACAAAAGATTTTTTTTTTTGCACTAGAATCCTGTCAAGAACTGGTTTGATAAGAAATCCATGTGGAAAACACAGTTGAGTGTGGGAGACCTAGTATTGAAATCGTATAAAGCCCATGAAGAGAGAGGTGAACACACCAAATTCCAATCCTTGTGTATTACACCCTTCATTGTTCATGAAACTATTGGCTAGCATACTTATCATTTTCAATATTTAGATGGGAAGATTGACTCCCTTCTCATCAATGGCCAAGATCTTAAACATTATTTTTAGTAGCAACCTTGGTATTCATTTTTACCTATGTACATATTTATTCTATTGTCTATTTTTTTTGCTCTTAATCACATCATCTTGTCTTTTCCTTCTTTTGTTCCATTTTGGTCAATGCTTGTAAATAAGACATTGAGTGAAAGTGTTTTGTTTGGTTCTGAAAATTGTGGTGAAAGTTTTAAAGGTATTTTTGACATTCAACAACACTTGGTTAACTTTTGGTGCCTCTTCTTTTCTTGGGTCTAATATCTTAAATGTCAATGATGTTCGAATGAAGAATAAGCTCCATTTGAATGAAAAAAATTTAAGTAGAACCATGAAGCCTGTATCTATTCTAGGATCTTCTTTCCCTGACATGGTATTCTAATTGAATAGTGTTTTTCTTGTCCATCCAATGGAGTAGAGAAAGGAAAGGAGAAAACTAAAAGCGAGCATATAAATCTCAGAGGTATAAAAAAGTTTTGAAGTAAAAACCTCTCTTTCTATAAATAATTTAGGATCCCTCTTCCATCCTAGATATATAAACACTAATAAAATTCCAATGAGCATATTGAAAATAAAATAACGAGTGAAAGAAGAGAATGGCCTCCTATGCAGAGAGGCGAAGAAAGTAACTTCACCGAGGTATTGAAAACTCTGATTGGCTGGAAAGCAATTATTTTGTTCCTAAAGTGACTCCACTAGGGTACTAAACAATCCTACCAGCGAGAAAGCAACACCAAAGATCGAAGTAAAACTATGACCATTTTAAACTTTCAAATATATATTATCCTTTTCCTAATCAAAAAATTTGAGATATGGAAATCTTTGTAAATTTATTTAGTTGATAAAGGGAATAGAGAAGACTATACATGTAATCGAGGTAAATGGTAAATCTGAGGTGATCCACACGTTGAATAAATATCTCCTTAAATACTAGACTTTGTGCATAAAAGTAGACTTGAACATAGAAGCTGGGGTTTTTCCAGTGAATCACCAGGTGTTGTTGTTGCTACAACACCCTTTGAATTTTGGCCTACATTCAAATTTTGGAGCCTCCCTTTGACCATGTAAACTTTCGTTTTGAGTTGTTAAAGTGATCTATGCCTTGTTTTCTAAGTTTTCAAGTCCCCTTCTAAAGGAATTCGAAGTGTTGTCTTTGATTAAGGGAAGTATCGTTGTTTGTAAAAGGTAGTTTTGGAACATTCTTAAGAAGGAATATCTGATGCATTATCTTGCATTAATCAATCATATCCATCATGAGGATATGCATTGTACTCATTCCTAAGGTATTATGCACTTTCTCTTTTTAGTCGACACTTGTGTGAAAAGGTATAAACTAAGTGCTACACTTAGAGGTAATTGTTGTATTTTTGTTGTTTTAGTGAATGAAGGTTGATTTTGGGTACTAGGTGTTTCTTTGTCGTGTGGTTGATCATTTATGAGTTTTTGATCATGTTCAAGTCCTTTCATGTTCTCATTATTTATCCTATTTTCACCCTAATCCCACACTTAGTCATCTTAGGGCTTCTCATTCACCTTGCAACTTGCTCAATCTTTGACCAACCCTTTAGCCCTTAGGACTGTGCACTATGTGGTCCTAAGTCACAAAGAAGCACCCAATGCCTCTTAGAACTATGCATTGCATAGTCCTAAAGGATAATCTTCGTCAACTATGTGTTCTGCAATCCTAGTGCTCGGTCACTCATATTTTCCAATTACACTTTCCCAATGCGCAATCTTGGTCAACCTAGCCTTGCATTTCACATTTTGAAATCACAGTGGATAGTAGAGCCACTCTAGGACCCTTGTAGTTTTCAACTATGAATTCTTTGATCATCTTCTTCTGCCACTCTACATTCATAATGCCTAGTCATGTCTCCCTACTCCTCAAGTTCCCTAATACACAATCCCTAACCTTCCTATCTTTCAACCACTATGCACTGCATAATCATGTTTCATGTCGCTCACTCCCTTCTTTTTGTTCCTACACACTACACTCAAGAAGGCCTCTCTCCTCATTCTTTCACATTGTCCCATCATGGTCAAAATGTTGCATGAGAAACAATGTAGACTAGGTGATTTTAGGACTCATATTGCCTTGTAATGACTGAACTTCATTTGTAGGTGTTATGGCCTTAACATTGAAGTATAACTCTCAAGGACGATCTCAAATAATTCTTGTGAAGGAACTTGTTGAGACAAAGCGATGGAAAAATTTAGGGGTTGATATTCGCAATTGGTGTAATTTTCCATGATTTTTCCAAAATAAAGATTCACCAGTTTCCATTTCTTATAAAAATGATTCACCCAAATCTTAGAGTACAAAATTATTTTACCCTGAAAATCACCAAAATTATTTTACCCTAAAAGTCGCCAAAATTATATGGACACTACCTATAAAATAATTAGAAATTTTTATATTTTTATAAATATATCAACAAGCATTTTATAGTTTTAATATTATAGACTAGCGAGATTAGCCAAGATTTATAAACTTTAAAATAAATCTTCATCCTTAAAAGAAAATTCTCGGACAACTCCAAGAAACCATATATAAAGGGATAAAAGGGCATTGACTAAAAACAAATGCGGGAAAATTAAGAAGACATGGAAGACTCTATATCATTACCAGCCCTCTCGAGGATGAAGATGAGATAAGATCTATCATGAATATGTGAAGTCAACAACAAACAATATGGCTTGGCATTGATTCAATACGAGGATGTCGTATGTCACTGACACCAAATCATGGCATCCTAAAGTGTCACCGCTAGAGTCATATGATGTCAATGTATTTTTCCACATATAATATTATATTTTCAAAAATGAGAAACTGTAAATGTGTAGAAACTGAACGGTTCAACATGGAACGTGAAGAGTCACTAGAAATTTTTAAAGTCATGTAGAACCTCAAAGTTCATATAGGCATTCAAAAGGTCACATGAGAGCTCAATAGTAAAGAGAGAAGGGAAAGAGTCACAAGGGAGGTGGAGAGTCACCTCATTTGTTATAAATACTCCCTCTTGTATCAAGAAAAGGGCTTTCACCTTGACTTATCAAGCTAGGAAAAAGAGAGAATATTAGTCTTTTGAGGAGAAAGTGGTGGCTTAATGTTCCACTATTGGAACTAGGGTTGTGTCATTGTAATGGTGTATCTTGAAACTTTCATTCAATGATTTGAAGCTCTTGGAGCTAGCACACTTTCATGCATATGTCATGAATGATTTCAATATTATTCTTTCATTGTTTGTGTTGTATGTAGGTGTTAACACATACTAATGAATATGAACTATTTCATTGAATTTAGTGTACTTCTTTGAATTGTGTGCCTTTTCCTTTCATGCTCATTGTTTCTTTTAAAACAAAATCGATAGACAATTAATGATTCTTTTAAATATATGTGTTTATTTACAAGGATAGTACTATTGCTTTTATTTTAAAGACTCACTACCTTTTCCCTTCCATGAAAGAACCATTATACACTTTGCAATTGAATACTTTACAAGGATGACCTAATTGTTTATCTTGAAGTATATGCGTTTCTCTTGTGTAATTTATTATATCCAAGGAAAATCATCAAGAATATGGTAGTTGGGCCTATTTCTTGGATAGAGACCTTACACCAAATGGTGTGATGTATAATTGGACTTTTATTAGGGAGACCCCCTATATGTTGGCAGTTTCCAGAACCGTCAACACACTCTTAGATTATTTATTCATTATATATAGTTGAACATGTTGACCATAAAAAACAAATACCCATTACCTAGAATTGATGGTTTATTTGAGTACATAAGGGCAACAATAGTCTTCTTAAGATAAACTTGATTTTTGGTTACCACAAAATCAGAATCAAAGATGAGGTTATTCATAATATTAATTTTGATGAATAGTGTTTCCAGGCAATATTTATACAAATTCGTATTGATTTCCAATGATTACATTATTATTTAATATGTAACACTAGATCAACATGGAAAAGGCATAATAATAGTGTTACAAGCACTCATACATCATCATCTATATGGTAAATTTATTAAGTGTAAGTTTTATCAAGATCAGATCAAGTGTTTAGGGCATGTAATATCTAAAGAGGGAATTGTGATAGACCCTGAAAATGCCAAGGAAATTCTCAATCAGCATGTTCCAAAAGATGTGGCTAACAGCAAGTCCTCCATGGGAATTACAAGATATTATCATAGGTTCACTAAATGTATCTCCAACCTAGCTTATCCTATAACATCTTTACAGAAGAAATTAGTTAAATCTATCTAGACCCAAAATTTTCAAGAAAAATTTGATCGGTTGAAATATCTGTTAACTATGGCTCCTATAATTAAGATTTTTTATTTCAATGAAGATTATAAAATGTGTATAGATGCTTGTCTGGAAGTTTTAGTGCAGTATTAATGCAAGATAACCATGTGATAGCTTATGAGTCTTGGAAGCTAGAAGAGCAAGAAAATAATTATGTTGTGTATGACTTGGACTTAGCTACAGTGGTTCATGCTTTAAAAATATGGAGGTACTGCCTTTTGGGAAAGGAATTCACATTTGTAACTGATAATATAACTCGTAAATCATTCTTTAGTAAACTATATTTAAATTCAAAGAGAGAAAGGTGGATGGATTTCCTTAGTGAATTCAATTTTTACATCAATCACATTAAAGGAAAAGAAAATAAAATTTCTGATGCAATGAATAGAAACTTGAATCCAATTTGTGAGTTCTCTATCATTAGTACTAAAAAAAAACTTAACGAACATTTCAATACTACATCCTTAGAAGATCAAGAATACTGACAAATACAAGAAAAATAAAAAAATTGTATTGTCTCAATAGAAGGATCATATTTTGTATTGAATAGGGATGGTTTGTTTACTTTCAAAAACTAAATTTATATCCTAAATGTGCATTTAATTAAACAAATTATCCTAGACAAACATCACAAGAAACCTTTTTCAACTCACCAAGGATACCAAAAACTTGCTACAACACTTAGGAAAAAAAATTATTCTCCAAGAATGAAATGAGATGTACCTAAATATTTAGCAAAAAGTCTAGAGTGTCAAAAGGTTAAGGTGGAAAACCAATATCCTATTGGGTTATTAAATCCATTACCTATTTCCTCAGTGGAAATGGGAAATCAGTTCCTTAAATTTTAATAAAGGATTACCTAGAACTAGAAGACAACATAATTCCATTATGGTTGTAGTTGATAAAATGATTAAAGAACCCTATTTTATATCAATGTAGTCAACATTTAAAACTTTTCACATCGCCGAAATTTGCATTAAGGACATATCCAGATTTCATGGGGTACAAAAATAATAATTTATGATAGAAATGTAAAATTCACATCAAAGATTTTGTAGGATTGGGTACACAATTGAATTTCAATACTACTTACCATCCCCAAAATAATTGAAATATTGAAATAACCAAGAAAAACCTTTAAGACATTCTTCATATGTATGTAATGGATCAACCCACTAAATGGGAGGGTTACTTACACTTGATTAACTTTGCATATAATAATAGTTATTTGGAATCTTTTAAGATGAGTCCATTTGAAGTCCTTTATGGATGAAAATTCCATACCCCATTAAGTTAGAGTCAACAAAAGGAGAAAATTGTTTTGGAACCTAATATCTTAAAAGATATAGAGAAAGTAGTTAGAAATGTAAGGTAGAACATAAAAAATGACACAAGACAGAAAAAGGAAAGTTATGTAGATTAGAAAAGAATTTATAAGGAATACAATGTGGGAAAAAATGTTTATATCAATGGCATACCATAGAGGATGACATTGAGGCTAGGAGATTGTGTTAAATTAGCACCTAGGTTTTGTATGAGATTTGAAATACTAACCATAGTAGGAGTAGTACCCTACTAGCTAGCACTACGAACCCACATAAGAGTGCATAATGTATTTCATGTATTACTTTTAAAGAAATATATTCATGATCCAACTCATATTATTGACTAGAATGTGGTACAAGTCAAACGAGAAGGCCAGTTATAAGTCAAGCCTCTGTGAATTTTAGATAGGAAGAAAACTTTAATCTTGAATCAAACTATTATCTTGGTGAAAGTGTAATGGAATCACTTTGGCCCTGAGGAGGCCAATTGGGAGATGAAGAGAAAATGTGAGAAGCATTTCCTTCACTTTTCTAGAAGTCATGAATGCTATAGAAACACCAAGGATGGTTTTCAAATTAACAAGAGGGGAAATGTAATACCTTGTTGCAATTGTTTTTAATAGAATTTTTTAATATATGCTACCTGTAAATATTTAAATCAGAGACATTGGTCGTTAGATAAAGACTAAGTTTAAATATTTTGACTGATAGATGTAAACATTTATATGTCATTATAAGTAAAATGGTGTTTTATTTGGAATTATAGTGGGAGCTAGCACACGAGTAGTCAAGCTTCTTTGTTGTCAAGAAATTGGTTAAATTGATCAGATTCTTAAGTAATGGGAAAATTAAGGGGACAACTATCACAAACTTCACCTCCCTAAATTTCAAAGATCCCTAACCAGCAAGGGACAATGTGACTAGAGAGAGTGTTATGAATAAAATATTCATAAATAACATTAATTAAGTAATAATAAAAATAATAACTTAAATAATTTAATTAATTAATGGCCCATTAATTATGAAAGGGAAAAAGGTCAAAACGTGTGATCACTCACATTCACGGCTAGTCAATTCCTATATAGGCACACCGCCACAAGGGATTGTAGTAACCATTCAATTTTTAATAATAATACAAATTACTTATTACAATTACCTACAAATTCTAAACTTAATTACATTGTTGAGTTATGATTTCTTCTCTAATAATGGTATCAGAGTTATTCGTTCTTGGATAAAATGTTTCACATTTCATGTTCATTCCAATCACAATTCGTTGTTGTCAATTTTTATCTGTCACTCCATTCCACCCCGTCCCTACCACTGTCTACACTAGTTTTAAAAACTTTGTCTTTCACATCCTCCTATCCATCCTCGACCTCCGATAAAATACACCACCAAGCCTACCTAATTCCTTGTCCATCTATCATACTTCCGTCATCCCTTAATCTTTATCTTCCATATTGAATTTCTTTCAAACCCTCACCACCATTATTTTCCTACCATACCCATCCACATTTTTGAAGTCGCAATCATATTTCTCCTCATCAACACTATTCCATGGTCATTCTTATGCTGATATCTATTCCGAACAACTACCCAATTATTCTCTGACTTAGTTTTTGTTAGTTGTGGCTTATTCTATTAAATCGATCTACTACCATCAAACTGAGTTACTACCATCAGTTAGAAAAAAAAAATGGTGGGGCAATTGTAAGCATTGTTGGCCATTACAGTGACACAAAAAATATAATACACATAAGTTATATAATTAACAATTATATGTTAAAAATATTATATATTTAAAATTATATATATAAAAGCAAAAATGGGGAATAATAATGATGACACCAAAAAATATCAAGAATAACGCGATAAAGTATGATGTCACATCGACAATTTTGAAAAGAAGCAGGAAAAGTTAGGAGAAGGTCAAAAGAGGATAATTGTAACTCAAGAGGAATTAGCAAGTGATATTAGAAAAATAAATAACATTGAGATAATTTTGCTAGGAATGCAGAACCAGTTAATGGGAAGGGTTAATTAATTTTTTTAATCCTTTAATTACTCAAGAAGCAACACAAATTCCCAAGACTCTAGAAAGTGAATATTCCCCAAATCATGAAACTCTGCAAACGCATCATGAAATTCTACAAAAGTTTCAAATACAATTCTTAGGTATTAAATGCTATACAAAATTCCTAGAAAAAGACTATATGTGAATTAAGAAGGATCTCCCAAAATATGATGGTAAAAACTATTAAGGTTTTATTGTTTGGGTTAATAAAATAGAAGCCATTTTTTAATCAAACCTGCCAATAGGTGAACAAGAAAAAATTCATGACTTCATCCAACAATTTGGAAGTAGAGGCATATGATTAGTTCCTATGGTGGTTTGGAAAATGTGACGCCCATTCCTTTATTTAGAAGAACTTTGTAGATGTTTTTCTAACAAAGTTTTATGATGAAGAAGAAGACGATGTCTATAAAAGATTTGTTCATATCAAGTAAAAAGGGTCAGTAACATAATACACCTATGAATGGGAAGCATTAGCTACAAGACAAAGGATTTACTCATGAAAAACTACTTAAAATGTATAAATTTAGACTTAAGGATTATACCCATGAAGAATTGTATTGTACAAGCCTAAAACTATTGAAGACAAACAATACTACTCAGGTAAAAAAGATGCAAACAAATGTAGATACTATGGAAACAAATGGGCATTAAGAAACAAATTCCTTAAAATGAAATTGTATACTTATGAATTTGATAAGGAATCACACACTTCTAATAATGAGTCAGAAAGAAGAGATAAAAAAGAAAATAATTTTTGCAAGTGTGGAGAAAAATAGATGTTAGGACATAAATGTGAAGACGTGTACTTATGCTACTATGAAATAGTAGATGGGAAGAAAGTTGAAGTATAATAATGTGATCAAGAAATTTTTGTCATACCCGGTGAGGATTTAGATTCTAAGGAACCATGATTAGCTGCAATCTCATGTGTCCAACAAAATGAGGAAAAATAAAGAAATTCTTCAAAAAGTTAAACAATAAATCACTGGAAAATACGTTCAACCACACCTTCATAAGCAGAGAAACTAGTCTCCAAGACGAAAGAATATTAATCTTACTACTCTACCAAAAAACATGAAAAGGATATTATGCCCTAAGACCATGAAGCTTAAAGGGCTAATAAGAGGCAAAAATCTCAATATACATGTAGATTATGGTAGCACTCACAATTGTATAAAAAATGATCTTGCTAAACAACTTAATCTTTGTATATGCCCAATCAAGGACTTGACCATGTTTGTCATTACTAGGTAAAGGTTCAAACAGATAGGATAATTACATAAGGTTTTAATCTAGATACAAGAAATATATCTAAAAAATAGATCTATTATCCCCGCCACTCAAGGAAATCGATGTAGTTCTAGGCGCAGAATGGCTAATACAACTAGGAAGCTATATTACAAACCTTGAAGAACAATTCATGGAGTTTAATTGGGAAAGGAAAACATTATAATTTATATCATGTTAACACTTCCAACTTCAAGGATGGTACACATAATCATCAGGGCATCACGAGTCAACATAAAGATGCCTCTCCATAGCAATGCGTTCAATTAGATGAAACCCTTCATAGTATGCTTTGAGGGAAAGTAATCTCTAAAGGGGGTAGCAATGTTATGAATAACATATTCATAAATAGAATTAATTAAGTAATAATATTAATAATATAATATAAATAATAAATTAAATGATTTAATTAATTAATGGCCCATAAATTATGAACAGGTAAAAGGTCAAAAGGTGTGACCACTCACCTTCGTGGAAATTCAATGCCTATATAGGAACACCACCACAAAGGATTGTAATCACCATTCAATTTTAATAATCATAAAAATTACTTATTACACTTATCTACAGATTCTACACTAGATTACTTTCTTGATTTTTGATTTCTTCTTATTGGATGTGGAGCCTGAAAAACTTCATGATTCATAGGTCATGTCCCAAATGTGTTTGGATCCCAATCCCCTATCGGGGTTAGCGGGGGTGTTTAGTGGGGCTTCCCACCCACCCCCAACTATTATTTTCGAGGGGATCCAGGGTGGACAGTTGCATATTTGGAGCCCTCCCTTAGTGGAGTTTAGGGACAACACCCCCGAAGCTAAAAATAGATGAAAGTTTGCCTTGTAAAATATTGTAATTTTGTAGTCAATCTAGGTTGTTCATTAGGCAAATTATATGAAGGTAGAAGTTATGTTAATTTAGGGTTTCTTACCCTAGAAGCAAACCCTCGGTTTATATGAGGGAATTTCATTGTGGTCGTGTATCATGATTCTGAGTGAGAAAGGGAGAGAACATTGTGTGAGATTAACGAGGAAATTACAGTGGATCTATTATAGGTTGTATCTCTTCATTTTGTTGGATAATATAAAAGGAAGTATTGGTTATTTCTCCATGGACGTAGCCCAAATTGGGTGAGCAACATATATATGTCCCTCTCTTGTTCTATGCATTTCTGTATTTTTGTTTCCACAATATTTTGTGTATTTCATTGCTTCGTTAATTAATTTATAACATCTGGTATCAGAGTCAAAGATCCATTTGGCTGATAAACACATAAGAGAGAAGGGTCACTAGTTCAAGTGGGAGCAACAACGAAATATGGAAGGTTTAGCATCGAGAAATTTAATGGCCAAAACTACCAGTTGTGGAAAATACAAATGGAAGATTATGTGTCATAAAGATTTGTAGCTACCATAGAGTGGAAAATCAAAGAATTCGATGAGCATGATGGATGGAGAATGGGATGTTCTTGAAAGAAAGGAACTCAGAACAATAAGACTGTGTCTGGCTGTGTTGGTGGCTTTCAACATTTCAATTTTTATGACAACATAAGGTTTAATGATGAAATTAGCTAAACTATATGAAAATTTCTCGCCGTCAAATAAGGTATTTCTTATGAAGTGTCTATTTAATGTGAAGATGTCATAAGGTGGATTTGTTGTTGATAATTTAAATGAATTAAATAAGGTTTCCAGTCAGTTAAGTTCTGTAGGGATAAATTTTGATGATGAAGTTAGGGATTTGTTACTTCGATGCTCATTTCTAGAAAGTTGGGATGGCTTAGTCACGACTATTAGTAACTCTCCAATGAGGCATATGATAGAAATCCAACGTAAAACATCTGGTGGGACTTCAGTTAATGGTTTGACTATAAAGACTAGAG
The DNA here is from genome assembly GCA_000404065.3 of Pinus taeda. NCBI lineage: Eukaryota > Viridiplantae > Streptophyta > Pinopsida > Pinales > Pinaceae > Pinus > Pinus taeda. Next base: position 131,006 of record APFE031620835.1, read on the forward strand.
GAAGAAAAATAGAGAGATGAAGGAACCAAAGAAGTTGCACTAAGTAAAGAAAAGGTTGATCCAAATCTAGATCAGGGATAGTGTGATGGAAAGGCAGGAAGAAAGGAAACCTAAAGAAAGACTACAAATCTTAGAAGGAAAAAGAAAGAGATGGGAAACAAGAGATGAATCATGAAGTGAATGTGATAGGTGATGTGTTGAAATATAATTTTATTTCTTAATTAGATAATAGTATTGATTCCCAGGTGGTATATTCAAGGGCCTCATTCCATGCACACCTGATAGGAAACATTTTCATGACTATGTTCAAGGATATTTTGGATAGGTTCATTTGGGTGATGATAAACCCTCTAAAATCTTTCAATGGGTAAGGTTTTTATAAAATGATAGAATGGAAACCAATGGTTGTAAAAGGATGTAAGAGATAGGTGATGAAGGTTATGTAACTAATTTTACAAACAAAATAGAGAAGGTCACTAAAGGATCCCTGGTAATAAAAAAAGGACAAAAGGCTGGCACGTTGTATTTATGCAATGGTATTTCTAATTTTTTAAGTCTTTAACCTCCCAATGAGCAAATACAATGTTGTGGCATTATATCTCGAGCACATGAGTGAGAAGGGGATGTAGATTCTTCACTCAAGAAATTTGTTGACAGGTTTGAAGCATGTTGATTTGGACTCCCGTGAGAATTGTGTTTATGGAAAGCAGAAGAGAGTAATATTTTTTAGAGCTGGGAAAGAAAAGAAGAGCACAAAATTATATCTTGTGCCTAGAAATATATGGGGACCTGCTAAGGTATCATCTCTTGGTGGCTCTTGCTATTATGTTACTTTTATTGATGATGCAACTAGGAAAACTTGGATTATTGTATTCGAAATAAATATGATGTATTTGATACTTTCAAGAAATGGAAAGCTTTGATTGAGAGGAAACAAGTTGAAGTGTCTCACATCATACAATAGAGGTGAATATTGTAACAAATATATTAATAACTACTGTTTAGAACATGGAATTTATAGAGAGAAGAGAGCTCCAGGAAGACCATAGGAAAATGGTGTTTGAGAAAGGATAGATACGACAATCGTGGAGCATGCAAGGTGCATGAAATTGCATGCAGGATTTCCCTTACAATTTTGGGTAGATGTTGTAGATACTCTTGTTTAACTAATAAATAGAGGGCCTTCAATTTCCTTGAATGGTGGTATTCCAAAGGAGGCATGGACACTTAAAAAGGTAAACTACTCATTTTTAAGGAATTTCTGTTGGGAGACTTTTTTCCATATCAATAAAGAAAATAAAACAATGCTTGAGGAAAAATCAAATAATTTCACCTTTATTGGATATGGTGTTCATGATTTCTAATATTGCTTATATAATTATGACAATCAAAAAATAATTAGGAAAAGAGATGACATATTCAATGGAAAGGTCTTGTATAAGGATAAGATGCAGGAAAAGAAATAGGAAAAGGAAAACAAAGAATACATAGTGCTTCATGAGATCATAGAAAAGTAAAGGTGCCTAATAGTCATAATGATCAGTAGCCACAACAATAATAGAAACCACAATAGAAAAAAGAACCTCAAACAACTAAAAGTGTTGTTAGAAGATCTACCAAGATAAGTAAACCCCATGAATGATAATCTCCTTCATTATATTATGTATTTTTGACTTACTATGGTGAACCTAAAAGATATGAAGAAACAATGCAGGTATAAACCAGGAAGAATTGTGAGCAATCCACGGAAGAAGAGATGGACTCCTTGATGCATAATTAGACTTGGGAATTTGTCCAGTTGCCTGCAAAAAAAAAAAACATTACATAATAAATGAGTTTATTGGTTCAAGGAAAAAGATTGAGGTAAGCATAGGTATAAGGCTACACTTGTGGTGAAGGGGTTTGCACAAAATAAAGGTATAGACTTTCATGAAATTTTTTCTCCTAATGTTAAAATGACTTCAATCAGAAATATTTTAAGTCTAGAGGTAGTAGACGATTTGCATCTTGGCTAGTTAGATGTAAATACAATCTCTCTCCATTGGGATTTTGAGGAAGAAATATATACGTATCAACCACAAGGGTTGAGGTCAAGGGGAAGGAGAAATTAGTGTGAAAATTGAAGAAGAGCTTGTATGGCTTAAAACAGGCTCCAAGGCAATGATATCTAAAATTCGGCAGGCTTATGTTTGAACATGGTTAAAAATGATGGTAACTACATTATATTATTATTTTTTGTAGATGACATACTTGTTGTGTAGCCTAACATACAAGAAATCAATGTGTTGAAAAGAAAATTGGCAAATTCATTTGCAATGAAGGATTTGGGCGCTACAAAACAAATCCTTGGTATGAAAATAAATAGAGAGAGGAAAAATCACAAATTAAGATTGTCTCACAGTGAATACATAGAAAAGGTGTTGGAAACATTTAATATGCAAAATGAAAAGACCAGTTAGTACACCTTTTGCTAGCCATTTAAAGCTAAGTAAGGAGATGTGTCCCAAGGCCCAGGAAGAGATTGATTATATGTGTAAAGTTCCATATTCATTAGATGTTGGAAAATTTATGTATGCAATGGTCTACACAAGATCTGATATTGCACATGTAGTGGGATTTCTAAGCAGGTACATGAACAATTTTGGAAAAGAGCATTAGATGGCAGTGAAGTGGATTTCATAGGTATTTGAGAGGTACCACATATCAAGTATTATGTTTTGGAGGTTCAAACATTTCTCTATAGGGATATGTTGATGCAGATATGGCATGTGACATAGGTAAGATGAGGAGCACCACAAGGCATTTGTTTATTATAGGTGGAACAACTATTAATTTGACTTAAAAATTGAAAAACGTTTTTGCACTTTCAACAATGGAAGTAGAGTATGTTGATGCTATAGAGGTTAATAAAGAAATGATTTGTTTACAAAGTTTTATGGATGAGTTGGGAAAGAAGCAGAAGATGAGAAGGTTATATAGTGATAGCCAATGCGTCATTCATTTTGCAAGCAAATCAACATTTCATTCCAAGTATAAACATATGAAACTCAAGTACCATTTCATATAATAGGTGTTCAAAGATGGACAAGTGAAGTTGGAAAAGGTACACACTAGCGAGAATCTTGCAGAATGTTTAAAAAAATTGTAACCAAAGAGAAACTGTGATTTTCCCCAGTTTAAATTGGTCTTCAAGAATGAAGATGAAGATGAGAAATGACCAGGTCCAAAGTGAAAGAATTGTCCAGTAAGTGAAACATAGATGGAGTTGATATAATCAGTCCCCAAGGAGATTGTTAGATGTGGAGAATGATTATCTTGGATTTGAATCCACGACCGGGGGGTGTGGGGGTGGGGGGGATTGTCCCCTCACCATTACTACCTTGGGGTTCCATGGGGGGTGGATGCATGCTTGGAGCCCCCCCATGGTGGGAGTTCAAGGGAAACACCCCCTAAGCTAAGAAAAGATGAAAAATTGTCTTGTAAAATATTCTAATTTCGTGGTCAATTTGGGTCCTTCATTGGTGGATAATCTAACGGTAGAATTTATGTTAATTTAGGGTTTTTCTATAGAAGGAAACCGTCGATTTATATCAGGGAATTGTATTGTTGTTGTGTATCATGATTCTAAGCAAAAAAGAGAGAGGATACTTGGTGAGAGCAAACAGGAAATTATAATGGATCTGTTATAGGTTGTATTTCTTCATTTTTCTAGATAATATAAAAGGAAGGACTAGTTGTTTCTCCACGGACATAGCCTAAATTTGGTGAACCCCGTATATATGTGTCTCTCTTGTTCTATGAATTTCTATATTTATGTTTCCACAATATTTTGTGTATTTAATTGCTCCATTAATTAGTTTCTAAATTTTCTCTAATAGAGAGATGTCGTGTTGGGTGGTGAATAATTGAAGTGATAGAATTGTAGGAGAGAAATGAAATGTTGTGGGGAAGAAAGAAAGGAATTCCTGTGAAAAAAATTCTACCTAAAGAAATTGAAAAGTCATACACTGAAATAATAGGACCTTGCCAGAGTCTGAGGGGGAAGAAAAGAGGGAGAATGACATTGAATAACCATAATTTTTTTATAGTAGAGAAGCTTAAGGCTCGGGAGGAATTTCCATAGCTATATTTTTTGATGTTGGGAAGAATCTACTTGTTCCTACTATATTTTAAAGTATTTAGATAAGTAATGATATTTTGTAATCATTTTAAGGTTGTATTTCAAAGTATGTATCAATTAGGAATTAGTAAAATGTGGTTGTTTGCACAGATAAAGGAGAATAAATATTTAAGTATGCAGTATTAAATATTTGAAGATATATCTGAATCTTTGGCATAAATTGTTTCTTTGTTTAAGTATTTTCAACAAAGTAAAGAAATAACATTGTGGATGATTTTACTATTAGATATCATATAGTTAAATTGAAATATTTGAGTAGTGTTCACATATTTATGAGCCAATGCAAAGTAATAATGTCTTTACTGTCTTTTTAACACATGTAATACCTACTCATGTAATCCCCCCTGCAAAGAGTAGTTATAGGACCTGCTAGTATAGGCACTCTACAACTACCCTATTCTGCACCAAGTTTGTTCAAAAGAGTTATGAGTTTAACTAGGACTAAGGGTTATCAAGGAAAAATTATGAATATAAATTGAGACACTTTAAGATAATGGTAGTATTTACAGTTAGAAAATAATAATACTGAATCAAATAAAAGAGAAACAACCATGCATACTTTGACTTAAGATCATATAGGAATAACAATGAAGTTAAAGGATTTATATAGGCTAAATAAACATTAATATAGAAATATATTTATGATCTTGCTTAAACTAAATATCTACATGAAAAAATTGTGGGTTTAGGGACACTAGTTATAAGGTATAAAAAAAATAACAAGTATGGACCTCTCCAAATTGAGTTTCATATGCACGCTTTGAAGATAAATGGAATTGTTTGTTAAGGCTAAGCATTACGTTAAGAAACTTTATAGTCCCTGTAACTAACAACATACACAAGGTTGAGCATGCATAAACCTTAAACATTAAAACTAAATAGAGCAGTCATAGCTAACATCGGTCGATATCTCTCTTCCATAATAACTTAATACCTGTGAAAGAGAAGCGATGTTAAGTAGGGTTTCTTACCTGAAGGAGTAGATTTAATGTTTCAAACATTGAGATAACTCCTAGTTGAAGTCTAGAATTCAAACTTGTCAGAATGAGGTAATTATGTTAGTACCCTTATGTAAATTTTAGAATCAATAAATAAATTTTGTAACTAAGTGGTGAATTAGCAAGACATAACTTGACAATTATAAGCAGCCATGTTCTTTAAAGATGTTAAAAATATAAGGGTAATTAGGAATTGTGTAAATGATGTGGGTTTTCTAAACTTGTTCTTTAAAAGAAAGAATAATGAAATTCCTAAACAAAAATACTTGTCTCTACAATTTTCTTTACAAGAAAATTATAAATTCCTGATCAAATAATATGTATACGCTTTTTTGAGATTCAAGTATGAATATGGTAATATCTTAGTATAAGGGTTTTAATAACCTTTAAAAATAAAAATAAAGAGATTCTATTCCAAAAATAAAATAAGCTAGAAGACTAATAATTGACCTGTAGAACCGGCATTGAAATTCACCGGTGGCAAACGAAGGATGGAGCTCGGAATGCGGAACAGGGGTAGGTTTTAACATACTAGGGTTTGTAGAAGCTGATGAGACCGAGATATAGAGGTGGAAGAAAGCAGAAGGGCAACCCTCTGTGAATAGGTGTGAGCAACAAAACCTATAGCGCACAGCAAGGAACAAATAAAACCAGATAGAGCTGAAGGAAATGATGGAAAGTAGGCAGGGGAGGGGAGAGATCCCCTCCTACAAATATATAATGGCAGGGGAAGCAAGCGGGAGTAGAATACAGAGTAATCCAAGGGAGAGCAGCAGAGAGGCACCGGTATTAGGAAACCAATGGAAAACCAAGACAGGGGGTCGATGCTTACCTAGGGCACAGAAAAACCCAAGGTATGTAATACCCAATAACAAACTTGAAGAATATAGATGCTATATGAGGGATCATGCTTTGATATGCAAGTTTGTAGGGTTTTGGCCAACAGAGAAGGATGTAGCAAAATGGATACATCAAAGATGGAAGCCAAAAGGGTATATAGATCTAAAGTTAGGAGCGAAAGGGTTTTTCACAGTAATATTTGCAAATCTGGAAGATAAGGAAAGAACTTTTGAGGAAGGACCATACTTCATGAATAATGCCGGTTTGTTCATGAGACATTGAGAAGAAAGATATAACCCAGAAAATAAGAAAATTCTAGCAGCACCCATCTGGGTCAGATTATTTGGCCTACCTGTGGAATTTTGGGACCCTGATATTCTCGAAGGGATTGGTAATACAATCGAGACCTTCGTCAAAGTAGTAGCCGAGTCAACAAAAAGAGGGAAATATACGTCCTATGCAAGGATATGCGTCTACATGAATATAGCAGAACCACTGCCTGAATATATAGAGTTAGAGTACCAGGATGAGATATGGTAGCAACCAATGGATTATGAGCACATACCTTTCAGCTGTAGAAGGTGTCATGAATACGGGCATCTTTACAAGCAGTGCCCGTTAAATAAAGAAGAAGAAGTTTCAAAAAAACAAGAAGAAGAACAAAGGAGGGCAGAGAGAGCAGAGGCTGGGGAAATGGGTTTCCAAGAGATCAGTAGAAGGAAAAAATCAGGAAAGGAAGGAACAAAGATACAAGTACAAAAAAAACCTGTTACAATTGAAAGTCAAAATAAATTCCAAGCCCTTTAGGAGAACGAAGAAGAGAAAGCAGGAAAAATGATCAAAGAAGAAGAGAATGAGAATGTGCCAATGGAAATTAGTAAAGAGACAAAATATAGTGACACAATACATATCAGGGAGACCGAAGAAGGGGCAGGGGAAAGCTTGGAGATAACAACAGAGAAAACCCAGATGGAGACAAAAGTACAAAAGGACAGTGGGATTGAAGAGGAAAGAATCATGAGGAAATTGCTGCAGGAATGGAAAAATCTTGATGAGAGATTTATACTGGAAACTCAGAAACAATTATATAAAGAAGCATTTCAAAAGTACAAAGAAAAAAAGGCAGAGCCTTGGAAGACCAAACAGGACAAATAGGGATACATGAAAACAATAACATGGGAATGGATGGTATTGGCAAGGGAGGTAGAAAGGGAGGTAGAAGAACATTGAATGAGACTATACAAGCTATAGGAGAAATTCTGGTAAACTCATGTAAGGTTATACCTCTATCAGAGGTATTCCAACAACCATCCAAGAAGTCATAAATGATAGTCACAAGTTGGAATATTAGGGGCCTCAATAGCAAGGGAAAGCAGAGGTATTTAAAAGAGAGGTTGAAGAAAGACAAACCTGGGATCATGATAATCCAAGAGACAAAGATCAATATGCAACAAATGGAAGGAATAATTAAAAAACTAAAAATACAATATGAAGTAATGGGACAAGATGCGAATGGTACAGCAGGGAGCTTAGCAATCATGTGGAACCCTGAGGAGATAATATTTGAAAACTGGATAAGCTTCCCTAAAATCCCCACCGGTCTGTGTAGATTAATAGGATCAGCGGAGAGAATTCTCATTTCAAGAGTCTATGGACCACACATACCAGGAGAACGAGAAAGGTTTCTTAACAATGTGCAAGCCGCTAGAAGGGTCTATCCCGAAACACCATGGATAGTAGGAGGGGGTTTTAATATGATTAGAACCATAGGCGAGAAGAAAGGAGGAATAAGGAGACCATATCAGCATATGGAAATATTTAATGAGATGATTACAGAACAGCAATTGGTGGATATACCAGCAATTAATGGCATTTATACATGGAATAACCGAAGAGGGGGGGGGGGAATCTCAGATAGCTTCTAGACTAGACAGGTTCCTTGTATCAGAATCAATCATGAATTGAGATGTTTTTGTAGAAGCAAAAATAATTCCAGCTATTGGGTCAGATCATTGGCCGATCAGGTTGGAAATAGATATTAATAAAAATCTGGGCAAAAAACCATTCAGATTTGAGACCTTCTGGCTTAGGAACCCACACTTTTTGTTAAAAGCAGAGGAATGGTGGACTCAAAGCACATAACAAGGAAAATGGAAGATGCACACTTTCCAGTTAAAATTCAAAGAATTGAAGGGGAAGATAAAGAAATGGAATAAAGACGATTTTGGGAATATAATGGAGGAGAAACAGAAACTAGAAAAAGAAATGGAAGAAATACAGCAAAGAATAATTGTAGAACGAAGAACAGAGGAAAGATGCAAAGAAGAAGGAATCATAATAAGTAAACTGGAAGACAGGAGGAAGCAAGAGGAGATCCTATGGAAACAAAAATCCAGGATCAATTGGCTACGAGAAGGAGAAAGAAACACCAAGTTTTTTCACCAAGCTATGATACAACATAGACAAAGAAAGAGGATCTTATCCATTAAAAATGAAGAAGGGGAAAGGATAATAGAACAACAAGGAATTGAGAAAGTACTGGTTGAATACCATAAAGAAATTCTGATAGAATCTCAAAAGGACCGCTCAGCAACTATAGAGAATATATGCAAGGAAATTCCTAAAGTAGTAACAGAAGAGCAAAACAAAGCACTGATGAGAGCAGCTACTATTGAGGAAGTAGAGGAAATTGTGATGAGCATGAATAAAGGAAAAGCACTAGGACCTGATGGATATACAGTGGAGTTTTATCAAGCAGGATGGCACTTTCTGGGTAAGGAGATCCTGGAGGTAGTAGAAGAATCTCGCATGAAGGAAAAGGTATGGCCAGCTATAAACTCGACCTTCTTTACTCTGATCCCTAAGAATGCTAAATCTGAAAATTCTCAAGGCTTTCGCCCAATTGTCTTATGTAATGTAATATAAAAAATAATAGCCACCCTGATAGCAAAAAGATTAAAACCTCTTCTCGCTAGCTTAATCTCCCCAGAGCAGACAGGGTTTGTAGAGGGAAGACAAATTCTTGACGGATTAGTAGTAAATCAAGAAGTCATCCACTCCCTAAAAGAGAAGAAGCAGAAAGGAATGATGATAAAGCTTGATTTGTCAAAGGCCTATGATCGTTTGAATTGGAATTATCTTAAAAGAGTCCTAGAGACCTTCGGTTTCAATAACAGATGGATAGAATGGGTGTATAGAATGATATCAACAACGAATTTCTCAATATTAACAAATGGGATACCTTCAACAACTTTCAATGCCATAAGAGGAATAAGGCAAGGGGATCCTCTATCTCCTTTCCTATTCATAATGGCAGCAGAGGGGCTAGGAAGATACTTTAAAAAGGAGCTGAGAGAAAGAAAAATCAAAGGCTTAAGGTTGTCGAGAAATAATCTACCCATAACCCATGAATAGTTTGTAGATGACATTATGCTATTTTGTGAAGCATCAATAAAAGAAGTTAGGAATATTAAAAGAATCCTAGACCTGTTTATGGAGGCTTCAAGTATGGAGGTCAATAAGGAGAAATCGTGCACTTTTGTTTTTAACACTTTGGACTCAATCAAAACTCATCTAACCAGGACGCTAGGGTTCAGGCAGGGAGAACTTCCAAAAAAGTACCTGGGGAATGAGATAGATACAAATCCCACAAGAATGGTAAATTGGCAGCAGGTTATAGAAAAACTCAAGAATAAAATGGCAAGCTGGTCTTTTAGATCTCTGAATATAGCAGGCAGAATAGTCCTGCTGAAATTAGTCCTCCAAGAAATGGCTATTTATCCTTTATCCATTATGGCTGCCCCCAAAGGGGCATGCACAAAAATAAAAGAGATATATGGAAAATTCATTTGGGGTAGACCAAATCAACAGAGGAAATGGGCATTAGTTTCCTAGAAAAATCTAATGAAAAGAAAAGAGGAAGGAGGCCTTGGATTGAGAGATCTGAAGATGCTAAATAAGGTGCTTGGAGAAAAATTGTGGTGGCGGTGGATGACGGGAGGAAATGACCTATGGAAGAAAATATGGACTCATAAGTACAATATGCCAAAAACTACGGATGAAATCCTTAGACTGGAAGAGACTCTGAAAGGCTCTACAATTTGGAACCTGGCAAGCCAGAATAGGAATATAATAAACAAACATGCCTTCTGGGAAATAGGAGGAGGAAGGAATTCCAGATTTTGGGATGAGGGGTGGCAACAGAGAGACAAACTGATTAATATCCAAACACTGCAGAATATACAACAAAATAAGCTCAGGGAGGGGAGAAAATATGTAAAAGATTATTGGATAGAAGGGGAGACAGATGGAATATGGAGAAAATGGAAAAAGCCTAAAGAATGGGATGAAAACATTAATCAAGAATAGCAAAAAATATACTTAAAAGAAGTAGAGTCAAGGAAAATAAAGGTCAAAAACGGGGAAGATATTCTCAAATGGGGAAAATCAACGAAAGAAACTTTTACAGTCAAGGAGGCATATTATCTAATGGGATATCAGGAGAGGGTAGAGGAAAGCACAGAGTGGAAAATCATTTGGGACGGTAAATGGTGGCCAAAGATAGCCTTATTTACATGGCTTGTTGGAAAAGAAAGAATCTTAACATGGGACAAAATTCAAAAGAGAGGCTTCCTCGGGCAATCGAAGTGTAGTCTATGCAATATAGAAAATGAAACTCAGGAACACATTTTGAATAATTGCCGGTATGCTATGCAATTATGGGAAGAGACTAGAAAGTTATATGGTAAATCAAAAAGAGACCCCGGTGATTTAAAAAAACCATTTTTCAATGGAATAAAGAACATTTCCACTGTAAAGTTGTCAAGAGAGCTTGGAATCTGACAGTGGGTTTCGTGATATGGCTCCTTTGGAACGAAAGAAATCAAAGGATCTTCCTAAACAGACAGAAAAAACTAGAAGAAATATGGAAAAGAGTTCTAAACTCTATCAGAGAAACGATTCTAGCTGAAGACTGGGATGAGGAAGAATGGAAAACAAATCAGGAGGAAGGACAAATCCTAACAAAATTAAATATGAAATATGATATGCTATACCCCAAGAAAGAAAATTGGCAAAATAAACAGGTTCATAGTTCAGAGCAGTTCAGATACCCTAAAGAGAAATTCATCAAGCTAAATGTCGACGGGGCATCCAAAGGGAACCCATGGAACGCAGGCTTTGGGGGAATCTTTAGAGACAGTGAAGGAAACACTAGGTGGGTATATGTAGAGTGGGGAGGACAAATGACTAACAACGAAGCTGAATTGTGGGCGATACACCAAGGGTTAAGGATAGCAGTGAGGAATAGTTATAGGAATCTAGAGATAGAAGGGGACTCTCAGGTGGTAGTAGAGATGCTCCAAAAACTTAATAACAGGAGAAAATGGGAACAAATCGTTGGAAGCTGGAGAATAGCTGGGATAGTTCAAGATTTGGGAGAATTATTAAATATAATAGATTATAAAATTATAAATCACGTCAGAAGGAAGGGAATAAGGCAGCAAACTTTCTTGCCAATTGGGGGAGTAATGAATAGGAAAGGAAGATTGACAATAGATGGCCAATAGTAATGAATAACCCGAGATGGGAGGAACTGACAATCATAATAAATCAAGACCATGTCGAATCCACAAAACAATAAGAATGAACACAAGAGACCCCTGATCGGGGTGGTTTTGGCAGTTCACAGAGTAATTAATATAAGGCAGGCACGAAGGAGGTACAGGACTGAGGAGGGCCAGGTAATAATAAGCAAGGGAAGCAGGAGCATCAAGAAGAATCACACCTCAAGGCGAATCGATGATGGATTAGTGATGGAGGGAGGCGGAGATGACAGATTGTCAGAAAGCATAAACGAGTATGATAGTATGAAGGAGGTGTGGAGGGACGTGGACGGTGAAAGAGCTAATAGATGACAAGGTGATCAAACAAAGATAGCAAGAGGAAACCGGAAGGGGCGAAATAATAAAGAAGGAGCGTGGCACGAAGGAAGACAAGGACGAAGGGAAGAGTGTGAGAATCGTAAAAGAGGAAGGGTGGTGAGGGATCGAGCCAGATATAAGGGAAGACAACGAAACCAAGAAATTAAGATAAACAGAGCAAAAACTAAGGGACGAATGGCGACCAGAAGGAGAGCGAGGGATGAGTAGAATGAAGCCACCTGGGAACGAAGCAATTGGGATAAAAAAGGAAAAGGAATGGCAAAAGAAGAGATGGCCGAAGAAACCTCATTGTTTCAGGATGATTCAGATGATGATCTAGAGATGTATGATTCGGACAAGGAAAAAGGAGAGCAGGCTCGAGAGGAAAAAAGAAAGATGGCAGAGAATGAGACTAAGGATAAACAAGAAACCCGGGAGGATGAGGAATGGCAGGGTCGAGGGCGAAGGGGAGACCGAGACATCGGCAGTGCCTCGGGCATGAGAAATCGAGGAGAGAGAGGGAATTACAGGGGTAAAAGAGGTAGGGGAGGACAGCGGGGACAATGTGGAAGGAGTGGGGGAAGAGCAGGAGACCAGAGAGAAGAGCAGGCATCAACACCTACTAGAAAAACCAAAAGAACTTTGGGAAAGAAGATTCAACATGCAGAAAGACCTTACTGTGAGGACACCAACAAGGACATTAGAAGGATAATACAGTGACTAGAAGAGGAGGCAACTCAGGGACAATCTGATCCTGAAATGGAAGATTGGGTTTACATTCTCCCGGATCCAGGAAACACGAGAGGCTGCATGGCTTTATATAAATAGGTGTTGCATGTTTATTGGGTAATGAAGGGACTGCTCGCTAAGGCAATGGAGCAAGTAGCTATGGAAATGGCTGAACTGTCTCAAGGAATACCAAATCTAAAGAAAGAACTGAGGAATATCCATATTACTCTGTTAATGCAGGACAAAAGATTGGACGAAATACAACAGCAGATAAAGGAATGCCTCCCAGACATCAAGAAAGAAGCGGAGCAACAGACATGAATGGAAGCTCAGTAATGGAAGATATGTATTAGTTTTGTTTCCATGAAGATAGTAGATAATAGATTAGCTTCTCAAGCCTTTTTTGAAAAGTTTAGAATGCAGATTCGAAAAATTAGTAGCCTTTATGATTGTTTAGTTTATTTAGCTTGGACAAGAAGAATTAAGACTTTCTATTTTTGGATGGCTGTAAAGAACCTAATGTGGCCAATAAACCCGGTTTCCCCTCGGGGCGGGTTGAGGCCACCACGAATATGTAATGGTTTTGATCCGCAGTAATAGAAAAAGAACGGACCCTTCGCAGCTTACAAAAAAAATAAAAAATAATTGACCTGTAGACCCAAAAAATCGAATATCAAGGAAGATATGGAAGTAGAGAAGTGTGGTTGATATTGGGGTCATGATGCCTATGCCCACCAAAAATATTGATCTTTTTCCATTAAGAATGTGTTGGCCTAAGTCTTTTCATTAATTTGTAAGTGATGTAGGCATTAATGTCAAGGGAAGTATTAGTCTTGAAGGAATCTAACTGGTATATATGATCTTTAGATACGAACCATCACAATATTAGGATAAGTGACGAATCCTTCAAAACATTATGTATATGACTAATGGATACATGATTTAATGGACTCTTTCTTGGAGGGAGTTGTGTGCAACAGATCAAGCAAGGTCACAAGGGCTTCACTCAATGAACCTCTAATATATCACGTGCGTTCATGGCATACTAAACAATACCCTTAATTTGAATACATATTCTAAAATACCTCTTAAAATCACAGTACCCCTTACCAATACGAACCCAATACACCTTCCCAATTTAAGAAATCACTACTTTCACTAGGTATTGTAAGTATCTATTTTTTCATTAAAAAATTTTATACTACTTTATATTTTCCATTAACTTTGATATCCATTTTTTATACTTGCCAATATAAAAGCCTTCACCCCCTATTATATGGTCAATATATTATGTCATTTGTTTCTCAATATATATCCCCCAATATGAGAACACGTGGTATGGTATTGCTCCCTTAGTGAAGCACCTATGAGTAAGGTTCAATTGTCCTTAGAGATACCCTCCAAATGGGATATCATACATGGAAAATATCTTAAGTGTTGAAGAGATATTGTAGATTGAAGTTAGGTAGCCAATATTTGTTATAGACATCTAAAGGTCTAGACTTGTTATCAAGAAAATAAGAAGTGTGTAGTAGAAAGGGTTGAACTATTCTTTTTTTTGCTGAAGAAAGAGTCATACCTTCTATTTAATTAAATCAAAAAAACGAATTACATAAATTACATTAGTCCCAAAGGATCTGTGAGCCATAGAGATAACTATCTACTTAAAGCCTAGGGCACCTAGCTAAAGGCTTAAAAACCGAGCCAAGGGCCCACAAATAAAACTAAAATACCCTCAAAAAATGAACAAAAGTTGAGACCGTTCAATCCACCCTCAAAGAACGGGTAGGCGATGCTCAAATCGGGGCAAAAAAAAGAAAACACTTTAAAAATAGAATTGGACCTGATGAGGAAATAGGGAACACTCTATAAGGGTTTTGGGTCTGAATGCGGGGATAACCCTCAAGCATGTAGTCTTCTTGAAGTCCACCTATTCCCACCTTGAAGCGAAACAAACACGGAAGATAACACCTCACCTGGACATGCAGAATTTTCCTTGACCGTCGAATCTCCTCGCCAGATCGAATGGTAGAGGATAGTATCGGATGACCTAAAAGCACACAAAATTACTATGCTATAAATGACCTGGACCCACTAACAAGCATGCTTATTCTTGACTATGGATTCCCCTCGCTTGATCCTATAGCTGAGGATCATATCGCACAAGCCAAAAGCACCAAGAATTACCTCAGGATGACGGCGATATTGTCTCCCCTCCCTAGGCCATGTGTTTCTTGGTGAGTGGAATCGCTCCCAACTCCGAAATACCACTTTTGGCTTGAAAGGCATGCAAAAAGCCAGGAACCATCCCGAGAGCAGTCTAGCCACCACAAAAAGTAATGCCGGGATTTTTAGTCTGCCAAGAAAGCCTAGAAATTGGCCCCTAAACCAAAGGAAGATGAAACTCCATCTATCTAGCTGTCCATCTGAGAAACAATGTCTACCGAGCAACTTCCACCTGAGACATCTGGGATTGTAATTACCTGGGTTGAGGACCAGACAGAGACCTGCATCCCAAATATGACCTCACTTTTGAAATAACATTTCATGAAGAAACCAAATCAACTAGACCCCATCTCTGTGGCTCTGTTTTGAAATATCATTCTATCTTCATCTGCCTGAGAGAGACAAAGCTCCCTTATTCTATTCTGAGGCATCTCTTGCCAACTCAGCTTGACCCTGCTTTTGGTGTAGAGAACCCCTTGATTGGCTAGAATGTTTGTGAAATTATTTGGTGTCCTTCACACATGAGTAAAACTCACAGTGCATAAGCACAGGAGGTGAAACTAAATCCTTTGAAAGACCTGAAGCAACCTCCAGTGTTTTGAGACGTTTTCCAGCTCCGTGCCACAACAGATTCTCTTGAACAAGTTAATTATTAACTCAGAATCAGCTTCAATTATTATATTATGGAGATTATCCTCCTTCAGGAATTCTAAACATTGCTTAAGTGCCATTAATTTCACCATATTGTTAGTAGCTCTTCCCAAATGGCAATGGAAAATAAAAAGCATGTGGCCATGTTCATCCCTTCACACCCCCCCAAAACCAGCAATACCTGGGTTGCCTTTTGAGGCCCCATCAATGTTGTATTTGAAAAAACCCTGAGGGGGAGGATGCCAGTAATCCTGCTTATTGTCCAGTTTCATTACCTTCCTATCCAAGCCCTGTGAATTAAGCCCCTGCATACCCAACTGAAAAAGTATCTACATTTCAGCTTATGAACGTAGATTCTTTGGGGAAGTTCGCATTAAAGTACCAACCGTCTCCTTAAGTTGTCTTAAGATCTGCCCAAAAATGCGTTGCGAGCAACTTTTTTCATTTTTGAAGATTATGTTGTTCCTTTCCTTCCAAACATTCCATATTATGAAGCTTGGTGTTATAGCCCAAGCTGAGTGGAGAAATTCATAATCAGACAAGTTTCATCTCCAGTTATTTAGGGTATTGATAACGCTTCCTTTGTCCCTATCTATCTGTTGGAAACTTGTGGCAAAAGTATCCCACAACCTGGAGGTGAAAATGAAATTATTGAGAAGGTGCTTCATTGTTTCCTCTTAGGCTTACAGAGTTGGCATCAAGAAGGTCCCAGAACACCCCTCTTCTGAATGTTTTCCCAACTCAAAATTTTCTTATGGTGTACCAACCACATGAAGAGTTTGATCTTCATCCATCCTTGATGCCTCCATAGGTTCTGCAAAACCCTGTCCAGTACATTGGAGTTCAGCTCAAGGACTCTACACTTTGGCTCCTTAAGATTGAGGAATACCTTCATTATTGTTGCCCCATCTAACTTGGTCATGCCCTTCTCAAACTAAAATTGTCCTTTGGTCCAACATTGTTAGCAATGCCTCAGCTTTTGCTTTTAAGTGGTTGTCATCCTTGTAGCCTATATTCTTCTAGGTTCTCCATTTTCCTTCACTATTGGTTTGATCCCAAAAATATTTTACCCTAAGTAATCCTTTGGTATCAATTTCTTTCTTGAGGTCCAGAAATTCCTCTCTTGACAGTGTAGGTTCTTGTTGCCATTTATCCTCCCAAAACAAAGCAAGATCTCCCTCTCTAATTTCCCAAAAGCTTTTTTTTTGTACTAAGCCGCTGTTCTCCTAGGCCTTATTCTAGATGTAGGAGCCTTTTATGATGCCAGTCATCCATATGTGATCATCATCTTGCCAAGTGCTGGCATATTTTTCTTTCCACATACTAGCCCACTGACCCTTTGGATATTTTACCCAATGCCACCATAATTTTGACCCTAAAATTTTGCTTAGTACTTCTGGATCATCCAATCCAAGACCCCCATGGTTTTTAGGTTTGCAAATTGTACCAAGGCCCATTTATTTCTCTCCTTCCCCTTACCGCAAAGAAAGTCTCTTTGAATTGATATAAATTGTTACAAAACTCCCTTTGGAGCTGGAAGGGTTGATAGCATGAAGATGGGGATTGATTGAAGTACATCTTTTGTAAGCACCAACCAACCAGCCAAGATTAAAGATCTAATATTCCATTTCTTGATTTTATCCTGCATCTTATTAATCACCAGCTCCCAAATGCTCTTGTGCAAAGGTTTATCAGTTAAAAGAACTCCCAAGTATTTGAAGGAAGGACATCCCTTTGAAAGCCTAGAATTCTGGAGATATTTCTCTGAGTAGCAACATTTTTTTTTGCTAAGGCAAGAGCGGATCCTTCTATTCAATTAAAAAAGAGAAATAGTATAAAAAAGTAACCAAGGCGTTAAGGCCCATAAATATGACAGGCCTACCCTACTCCATGGTCCTAGGATGACAAAACATACCATGAGCTGAGGGCCCACCAAACCAAATGAGCAGTCCATCACTGACCATTTTATCCTTTGCCAAAGATCCAGTGAACAAAAATCATATCAGGTGGCCAACAAGCACACCATTTAACAAACCAGTCGGACCCAATGAGCCCAATAGATCAAGATTAATAATCATATCAAGTCTATTTTTGTCATAACCTCTGATCACTTTAACCGCCCAAAATCCACCATTTGCGCACGATTCCAATGAGGTTGTTCAATAAGCACGAAACATAACCTTTGTTTCAGACCCACCAACAAGCACGCTTATTCTTGACCATGGATTCTCCACGCTTGATCATATGGCTTAGGATCATATCGCAAGAGCCAAAAGCACAAAGAATTACCGCAGGATGAGGGTGGTATTATCTCCCCACCCTTGACCACATGATGTGTGGTAAGTGGAATCGCTCCCAAATCTGAAATACTGCTTCTAGCTTGAAGGGCTTGCGAAAAACCTGAAACCACCCCGAGGGTGGTAAAGCCACCACAAGAACTAATGTGGGGGTTTTGAGTTTTCCAAGAAAGCCTGGACCCCGGCCCCTCTTCCCATCCCATCTCCTCAGGCGCATGGGCCAAAGGAAGATGAAAATCCCTCCTTCCAGTAGTCCATCTGAGAAACACTGTCTACCAAGCAACTTCCACCTAAGACTTTTGGGATTGCGTTTACCTAGGTTGAGGAGGTAGATAGAGACCTGCATCCCAAATATGACCTCACTTCTGAAATAACATTTCGAAATGAATCAAATCAACTAGACCCCATCTCTGTGTCTATGTCTCGAAACATTGTTTTGTCCTCGTCTGCCTGATCAAGACACTACTCCCTTAATCTATTCTGAGGCATCTCTTTCCAACTCAACTTAACCCTTCCTTTGGTGTAGAGCACCCCTTGATTGGATATATTGTCCGCCAATTTATTTTTCGTCCTTCACATATGAGTAAAACTCATGGTACACAAGCATGGGAGGTGAGACTGAATCCTTTGAAAGACCTAAACTAGACTCCAATGTCTTGAGACTTTTTCTGGCTCTGTGCCATAGCAAATTCTCTTAACCAAGTTAATGATTAACTCAGAATTAGCTTCAATTATTATATTTTGGAGATTATCCTGTTTCAGGAATTCTAAAAATTTCTCAAGTGCCATTAATTCTGCCATATTGTTTGTAGCTCTTCCCAAATGGAAATGGAAAATAAAAAGGATGCAACCATTTTCATCCTGTAACACCCCTCCAAAACCAACAATACCTGGGTTGCCTTTTGAGGCCCCATAAATGTTGTATTTCAAAAAACCCTGAGGGGGAGGATGCCAATATTCTGGCATATTGTCCAGATTCATTACCTTCCTTCCCATGCCCTGTGGAATAAGCCCCTGCATACCCAACTGAATAAGTATCTGCATTTCAGCCTTTGAAGGTGGATTCTTTGGGGAGGTTTGCACTAAAGTACCAACCGTCTCCTTAAGCTGCCTTTGGATTTGCTCAATAATGCGTTGGGTGGAATATTTTTCATTTTTGAAGATTCTATTGTTCCTTTCATTCCAAAAATTCCATATTATGAAGCTTAGAGTTAAAGCCCAAGTTGAGCGAAGAAATTCATAATCAGATACGTTTTGTCTCTAGTTATTTAGGGTATTGATAATAATTCCTTTGTCCCTATCCGTCTGTTGGAAAATTATGGCAAAAGTATCCCACAACCTGGAGGTTAAAATGCAGTTATTGAGAAGGTGTTCCATTGTTTCCTCTTGGGATTCACAGAACTGGCATCTAGAAGGTCCCAAAACACCCCTCTTCCGAATGTTTTTCGAAGTCAGAATTTTCATATGATGTACCAGTCACATGAAGAGTTTGATTTTCATCCAACCTTGATGCCTCCATAGGTTCTACCAAACCTTATTTGGCACATTGGAATCTAGCTCAAGGATTATGTGCTTTTCCTGCTTAAGATTGAAGGTACCTTCATTATTGTTGCCCTATCTAAGTAGGTCATGCCCCTCTGAAACTAGAATTTTCCTCTGGTCCAACATTGTCAGAAGTGCATCCACTTTTGCTTTCAAGGGGCTATCATCCCTGTATTCTATATTCTTCCAGGTTCTCCATTTTCCTTCACTATTGCTATGATCCCAAAAATTTTACCCTAAGTAACCTCTTGGCATCAGTTTCTTTCTTGAAGTCCAAAAAGTCCTCTCTTAACATTGTAGGTTCTTGTTGCCATTTATCGTCCCAAAACAAGGCCAGATCTCCCTCTCTGATTTTCCAAAAGCTATTTTTTTGCACTAAGCCTCTATTCTCCCAGACCTTATTCCAGATGTAGGATCCTTTTATGATGCTAGTCATCCTTATGTCATCATTATCTTTCCAAGTGCTGGCACATTTTTCTTTCCAGATGCTAGCCCACTGAGCCTTTGGATATTTTACCCAATGTCACCATAATTCTGCCCCTAAAATTCTTCTAAGTACTTCTAGATCATCCAATCCAAGACCCGAATGGTTTTTAGGTTTGCAAATCTTATCCCAAGCTACGAGGGCCCATTTCTTTCTCTCCTCCCCCTTACCCCAAAGAAAGTCTCTTTAAATGGTTCTAAATTGTTGCAAAACTCCTTTTCGAGCTAGAAGGGTTGAAAGCATGAAGACGAGGATTGATTGAAGAATAGCTTTTGTAAGCACCAACCGGCCTACCAAGTTTAAAGATCTGATAGTCCATTTCCTGATTTTATCTGGCATCTTATTAATCACCGACTCCCAAATGCTCTTGTGCAAAGTTTTATCAGTTAGAGGAACTCTCAGGTATTTGGAAGGAAGGACAACTAGTTGAAAGCCCAGAATTCTAGAGATATTTCTCTGAATAGCAATATTAGTATTACAGAAAAAAATCTTAGATTTAGAGAGATTTACCTCCATACCTATAGCCATGGCAAAGTCACACAGTATTTGCTTATAAGAAAGTGCTTCTTTGACAGTGGGTATTCCCTGCAGCATAGTGTCATCAACAAACTGTTGATGGGTCAAAGCCTGTACAGTCTCAGAAAGTTAGAGACCCTTGATGTTACCAACTTCTTTTGCATGCTTGATAGACTGGCCAAGTCCTTCGATCATGAGGATAAAGAGAAAGGGAGAGAGCGGATCTCCCTACTTGAGGCCTCTTGAAGGAGTAAAAGTCTTGGAAGGAGAACCATTAACCAAAATTGAAAAGCTAGAAGCTACCAGTGCCATAACCCATCTTACCCAAATATGATCAAATCTAGAGACTAAAAGGACCTTCCTGATATAGGTCCAATTCAACTTATCATAATATTTGGCTAGGTCCAATTGCATAATCATTCTCGCCTTCCTATTTCTTAACAATGAATGCACCACCTCATGTGGTTGAATGATGTTATTGAGAATTTGTCTACCCTCCACATAACCATATTGCTCCACAGAAACTAGAGTAGGAAGAAGGGGTTTGAGTCTATTGGAAACAACTTTGGATATTATCTTGTACACCACATTACACAAAGCTATGGTTCTAAACCTGTCGGCAGTCTGAGCATCGTCATGTTTGGGGATCAAGGAGATGAAGGAAGTACTGAGCACCTTCAAAATGGTTGTATTCATCGTGGAATCCTCTACTACATTCAGAATATCTTGTTTAACAATGTTCCAACAAGATTTAAAGAAATCCACATTCAAACCATCAGGGCCTGCTGCTTTACCATTCTACATTTCTTTGATGACCTCACTAACATCCTCTTTAGTCACTGGCCTATTGAGGTTAAAATTATCCTCTCTTGTTACTAGCCTAGGTACATGCCTTGTTAAGTCCCTAATAAAATGAGCTCTATCTGAAATGGTCTCCTTTGTTATACCTTCAAAGTGTTGAAGTAACACAGTTTCTATCTCTTCATGGGAATTGTGAAGATGACCTCCCTCTTCCTTGATCAAAGAGATCCTGTTATGAGATCTATTCACCATGGTGGATCTTTGGAAAAATCTAGTGTTTCGCTCCCCTTCTTTTAGCCATTGAACTCTAGATTTTTGTCTCCAAAATATTTCCTCTTGTTTACATAAGTTCTCCCAGTCTTGATGATGTTTGGTGACTTGATCATTTCTGACTCTATCAAATCCATTCATGATAAGGGCTTGATTGAGTTCTTGCATTTTGTCTTGAACAACTTTTTTTGCTTCAAAAATATTGCCAAACTCATACTTGTTCCAGTCTTTGAGTCTGATCTTGATGTGTTTTAGTCTTTTGTGTAGCAGAAACATTCTTATACCCTGAATGTGTAGGTCTTTTGTCCACTATTTTGCAATACTGCTGATAAATCTAGGTGGGTGAGCCAGATATTCTCAGATCTAAAAGTTCTGTTCTTGGGAGTACCAATTCCCTGTACCTCAAGTTGTACAAGCCAATGGTTCGAGCCTCCAAAGGGGAGAATTCTCACTATCGTTTCCTTGTCGGTGAGCATAAGGTGAGTTGAAATTATGAATCTGTATAACTTTGAGGCTACTTGAGACTCTCCTCCTCTCTTATTGTTCCATGTAAAGAGGCCATTACTCAGATCGGTGTCAACTACCTTCATATTCCCTATAAAAGTTTCAAATGCTATAGAGTCTTTGCTTAAAGTTCTCGTTCCCCCTTTTTTTTAAAGTGATTTGATCATGTTGAAGTCCCCACCCATGATCCATCGTACTCCTGCATGTCTATTTCTTAGTTCCATAAGAGAATCTATAAACCTTAGTTTATCATCCAGTCTTTGGGGGCCATAAACATTCGTGACCAGATAAGTCTCGCTATCTCCGATATGCTTAATAACCACTGATAAATAATTCCTAGATGCCTCGGCATCTATTATGCCAATCTTTTGGGGGTTCCAAAGAGTGAGTATGCCTCCTACTGTATTATCTTCTTTGACTTCTAGAAACTCAAATTTATTGAGCCATTTGCTGTGAATTTATTTTATTTTTTGAATGGAACATTTAGTTTCGTGGATAAAGATCATATCCAAAGCTTCTTGTTTCTTTCTATTGCTAAGTAACCTTTGTTTCCTCTTACTACCTAGACCTCTAATATTCTAAGATGTAAACTTCATTATGATAGATTTGTAAAGGAGTAGTTGATTAGGTCTTTCATCTTAGTTGAATCTATCATTAACTTTCTACATTCCATCAATAACTCATTCTGCGTTTTTCAGCCTCTTTTCTTTCCTAGGTTTCTAGGAGCTAGTCCTAGTGTGGTTTTCATAGTTTTCACACCTTTGTTCTCCTGCCTTTCATTGTTTCTTTGCCTTTCCATCCCTTTAGCTTGAGTTTTCCATAGGAACAACTACTGTACTATGTTGAACTATTCTTGAGGTAGTGAGTCTACCCCTCCCATGGTCCCCTGTTTCAAGAACCCTTCCAAATCTAGGTGTTCTATATCAAGAATATCATGTAGTTCATGATCATCCATATCCATCTCACTCTAGGTCATTTCTTGGTCCATTTCCAGTTCTCCATCGCCCAGTGTAGTCTCTTTCTGTTTATTAATATTTTGTGTTTGT
Source organism: Pinus taeda (assembly GCA_000404065.3). Classification (NCBI taxonomy): domain Eukaryota; kingdom Viridiplantae; phylum Streptophyta; class Pinopsida; order Pinales; family Pinaceae; genus Pinus; species Pinus taeda. The sequence goes on from APFE031620835.1 coordinate 154,011, forward strand.
GCACTATTTTCTTCTTTCTCCTTCTCCCTTGGGCTGCCTTCCATTACTTGATCTACATTTGTTATCTCTTCCTCTTCTTTGAGTACTTGTAACCTATTCATACTGGCCTATTGCCCTTCTTTTTTATGTTTCTTTGGCCCCCTTTTACCCCCTTTTCCTCTATATCTCACTTTGTAAAAGCTTTCAGTGTCTTTGACTGTGGTAGCTTTACTTTTATTATCTATTTTACTAAGACGGTAGTCTCTAAATAGGTGCCCATGCTCATGGAACTTACGACATTTGAAAGGAATGTGTTCATAATCTACTATTTGCACCCATTCTTCATCAAAACTTCCAAGATGACCTCATCCGGTAGAGCTCCGGAGAGGTCCATATCCACACATATTCATGCGAAGGAAGTATATTTTCCCATTTGGTGGCCTCAGATGCTTTGACAAAATGCCCTAATTTGTTTCCTATGGTAAATAATGATTCAATTTGCTAATAATCAAGAGGTAGGGGGTAGAGTCTTACCCATAATGGGACCGAAGTGAAAGTCTCTCGCTCTAGGACAAAATTCATCATCCACGGCTGCATGTAGAGGCCTGCAGCTGCATAGAAGTAGGGCCCTCCCTCAAACACCCTGTCTTTGTCCTCAATATTTGTAAAGACCATAATGAAGAAACCCTTTGACCCAAGATGTAGGTATATGCCTCCTTTTGGCTTCCAGTGGTATTTAATCCATGCTTGTAGTGCCTCTTTAGTGGGACATAATCCCATGAATTTACAAATGATAGCATAGTTCCGCATGTGGTCCCGCTGTGCCTATAGAGCAGGATCATTTAAAACTACTCTGGGTGTAACCTCAGCCTTCGGTTTACATGGCCCCTCTTGCACTTTGTTTTCTACTCCCTGTTTCTTATCTTCTTCCTCATTTTCTTTTGTTCTATTGTCTTCCCTTATTTTGGTAAAATCTTGTTCCTCTTCCATGTTCCTTATTCCTTCTCCTGAAGGACCTCCAGTAGTTTCTATTGGTTTCTTACCTCGGCTGGCCACGGCCTACTTGTAGGAGGGAGTGGAGCTCCCCCATTTGTGCCCCTCCATGGAGTTCAACACTTGCAAAAGTTTGAAACCCTAGCTCTTCATCCTCCTACCCTCTCCCCAATCATCTTGCTTCATCTCTGAATAGCAAGATTAGTATTAAAGAAAAAATCTTATATTTGCAGAGATTAACTTCCATACCTATAGCCATGACAAATTCACACAAGATTTTTTTATAAGCTAGAGCTTCTTTGACTGTGGGGATTTCTTGCAGAATAGTATCATCAACAAATTATTGATGGGTCAAAGCCTCTCCATTCTCAGAAAGTTGGAGACCCTTGATGTTACCAACTCCTTTCACATGCTTGATAGACCGACCAAGTCCTTCCATCATGAGGATAAAGAGAAAGGGAGAGAGCAGATCTCCCTACCTGAGGCCTCTTGAAGGAGTAAAAGTCTTGGAAGGAAAACCATTAACCAGAATTGAAAAGCTAGAAGAAGTTACCAAGGCCATAACCCATCTTACCTAGTTATGATCAAATCCAAAGGCTAGAAGGACCTTCCTGATATAGGTCCAATTCAACTTATTGTAAGCTTTGGCTAGGTCCAATTGCATAATCATTACACCTTCCTATTGCTTAACAATGAATGCACCACCTCATGTGCTTGAATGATGTTATTGAGAATTTTTCGGCCCTCCACATAACCTGATTGCTCCATAGAATCTAGTGTAGGAAGAAGGGGTTTGAGTTTATTGGCCACAACTTTGGATATTATCTTGTACATCACATTGTACTAAGCTATAGGTCTAAACCTATCTAGAGTCTGAGAATTGTCCTATTTGGGGATCAAGGAGATGAAGGAAGTATTAAGCACCTTCAAAATGGTTCTATTCATCCTAGAATCCTCCGCTACATTCAAAATATCTTATTTAACAATGTTCCAACAAGATTTAAAGAAATCCACATTGAAACCATCAGTGCCTGGTGCTTTACCATTCTGCATTTCTTTGATGACCTCACTAACCTCCTCTTTAGTCACTGGTCTATTAAGATTGAAATTATCCCGTCTTGTTACAAGCCTAGGTATATGCCTTGTTAAGTCTCTGATAAAATGGTCTCTGTCTGAAATAGTTTCCTTTTCTATACCTCGAAAGTACTGAACTAACATAGTTTCTATATCTTCATGTGAATTAAGAAGATGACCTCCCTCGTCCTTGATCGAAGAGATCCTATTATGAGATCAGTTCACGATGGTGGATCTATGGAAAAATCTAGTGTTTCACTCCCCTTCTTTTAGCCATTGAACTCTAGATTTTTGTCTCCAAAAAATTTCCTCTCATTTACATAAATTCTCCAAGTCTTGATGATGTTTGGTCACTTGATCATTTCTGACTCTATCAAAGAAATCCATGATAAGGGCTTGATTGAGTTCCTGTATTTTGTCTTCAAAAACTTTTTTCGCTTCAAAAATATTGTCAAATTCATTCTTATTCCAGTCTTTAAGTCTGAGCTTGATGTGCTATAGTCTTTTGTGTAGCAGAAACATTCTTGTACCCTGAATATGTAGATCTTTTATCCACCATTTTGCAATGTTTCTGATGAAATCTGGGTCGGTGAGCTAGATATTCTCAAATCTAAAACGTTTTTTCTTGGGGATACCAATTCCTTGAACCCAAGTTGTACATGCCAATGGTCCGAGCCTCCAAAGGGGAGAATTATCACTGTCATTTCCTTGTCAGTGAGCATAAGATCATCTGATTTTATGAATCTATCTAACTTTGAGGCTACTTGAGACTCTCCTCCTCTTTTATTGTTCCAAGTAAAGAGGGCATTACTCATATCAGTGTCAACTAGCTTCAAATTATCTATAAAAGTTTGAAATGCTATAGAGTGTTTGCTTAAAATTCTAGTTCCCCCTTTTTTCTCTGAAAGTGATTTGATCATGTAGAAGTCCGCACCCATGATCCACATTACTCCTGCATGTCTATCTCTTAGATCCACAAGAGAATCTAGAAACCTGATTTTATCATCCAGTCTTTGGGGGTGATAAACATTCGTGACCAAATAAGTCTCCCTATCTTCCTTCAGCTGAATAACCGCTGATAAATAATTCCTATATGCCTCAGCATCTATTATGCCAATCTTTTGGGGGTTCCAAAGAGTCAGTATGCCTCCTGGTGTATTATCTTCTTTGACTTCTAGAAACTCATATTTATTGAGCAATTTGCTATGAATTTATTTTATTTTTTGAATGAAACATTTAGTTTCCTAGATAAAGATCATATTTGGAGCTTCTTGTTTCATTCTATTGCTAAGTATTCTTTGTTTTCTTTTACTACCTAGACCTCTGATATTCCAAGATGTGAACTTCTTTATTAAAGATTTGTAAAGGAGTAGTTGGTTAGGTCTTTCATCTTACCTGAATCTATCATTAGCTTTCCACATTCCATCAATAACTCATTCTGTTTTTTTCTGCCTCTTTTCTTTCCTAGGTTTCTAGGAGCTAATCCTGGTGTGGTTTTCATAGTTTTCACACCTCCATTGCCCTGCCTCTCATTGTTTCTTTTCATTTCCAGCCCTTTAGCCTGAATTTTCCATAGGAACAACTGTTGTCCTCTATTGAACTCTTATTGAGTTAGTGAGTCTACCCCTCCCATGGGCCCGTGTTTTAACAACCCTTCCAAATCTAGGTGTTCTCTATCAAGAATCTCCAGTTGTTCATGATCCTCCATTTCCATCTCACCCTGGGTAATTTCTTGGTCCATTTCCAGTTCTCCATCACTCATCATAATCTCTTTCTGTTTATTAATGACTTCTATTTGTCCACTATCTACTTATTTCTCCTTCTCCCCGGGCTTCCTTCCATTTCCTGATCTACCTTTGTTGTGTCTTCCTCTTCTTCGAGTACTTGAAACTTGTTCAGACTCACATGTTGCCCTTCAGTTTGATGTTACTTTGGCCCCGGTTTGCCCCATTTTCCTCTATATCCCACTTTATGAAATTTTTCAGTGTCTTTCACTATGATAGCTTTAATTTTATTTTCCATTTTACTGAGAGGCCAGTCTCTAAATAGGTGACCATCCTCATGGCACCTATGACATCTAAAAGGATTATGTTCATAATCTATTGTTTACAACCATTCCTCATCAAAAGCTTCCAATATGACCTCATCTAGTAGAGCTCCAAAGAGATCCATCTCCACACATATTCATGTGAAGGAAGTATATTTTCCCCTTCTAGTGGCCTTATAAGCTTTGAAAAAACACCCTAATTTGTTTCCTATGGCAGATAATGATTCCGTTTGCCAGTAATCAAGATGTAGGGAATAGAGTCTTACCCAGACCGACACCGAAGTGAAAGTCTCTCGCTTCAGGACAAAGTTCATCATCAACGACCGCATGTAGAGGCCTACTGCTGCATAGAAGTAGGGCCCTCCTTCGAACACCATGTCTTTGCCCTCCATATTTGTAAAGACCATAGTGAGGAAACCATTTGACCTAAGATGTAGGTCTATTCTTCCTTTTGGTTTGCAGTGGTATTTAACCCATGCTTGTAGTGCCTTTTTAGTGGGCCATGATCCCATGAATTTAGAAATGATAGCATAGGTCTGCATGTGGTCCCTATGCACCTGTAGAGCAGAATCATTTAAAACTACCCTGTTTATTGTCTTCTTCCTTATTTTCTTTTGTTCTATTGTCCTCCCTTGTTTTGGTTGAATCCTGATCCTCTTCCATGTTCCTTTTCCATTCTCCTGAAGGGCCTCTGGCAGATTCTAATGGTTTCTTACCTCGTCTGGCCACGACCTACCTATAGGAGGGAGTGGAGATACCCCCTTTGCGCCCCTCCATGGAGTTCAACACTTGTAGAAGCTTGAAACCCTAGGTCTTCATGTTCAAAGCTCCTCCTTATAGAGCATTAATTATCATTACCATAATATCAAGTACATCTTTCTCTAAAAGGGTTGAACTATTCACTTGTTTACAAAGATATAGTTGTTTGAGTCAGTCTAGTTAGTTGTGGGTGCATGTGTAGGAGGGTCTTGAAGCCAAAATCATAAATAGAGTTCCATGACATGGTGAAGTAACTAAGTTCTAATGTAAATTGGGAATTTGACCTTGAACACTTTTTTCCAACAGAAACACAAGAAAGGCATCCAACCGTGACCTTCACTATTCATATAGGTTGATGACATGGAAGAATGTTGTGGGCAGTAAGGTGATGCTAACTTGTCCTAGATGATGATGTGCCACCTTATGTGAGTTACACATGGTAGGAAAATTTGAAGTTGTTGGATGGACAAGTGGGCGAAATCCATGTGATATGTGGCACCATTAAGAGGATGCCATGTAACATGATGCCATCATCATGATGAAATAAGTTTCATTAGATATTTATGTGGCATAACATCAAGACTTGTGTCAACTAGTGTTTTTTGTAAATGACTCCTTGTGTTATAAAATTCTCATAATTCTACAGGAATTTGGATAGAGGGCCTAAAACATGTTTTTTTTGGTAGTTCGATCATTGAGATTTTTGGATCAAGTGCAATGACGGAAAAATACCAAACCTAAATAATATAAAAATCACCTATTATGTTAAGTATTTGGTCGCATTGATATTCACAGTCATATGGAGAAAGGAGCTCAATGCTCCAGGAGATTGGACTATTATGAATTTTACACTAATGTTCAATTATGAATTAAAATATTTTTTTGCGTTGTGGGGAAGTGGAGAACTATGGAAAATATCTAATAAGATTCTATGATTACAGTTTATGTATAATGGCTAGCTAGAAAAAATTAAAGAATGAATATTGCATTAAGGCAAGTAGCATAGAAGTAAAAGGTTTCATGTGAGACTGCAATGGGTAAGAATTAAAGATAAATTTTGAAACTCTGTAGTTGATTATAGAGTGCCAAAAATTATAGTACCACAAGTTTACATGTTGGATGTGAGATAAGTTCAAGATGAAGTACTCCTTCAAGCAATAAAAAAATAATTGAACTATCTTTTCAAGCCTAAGAGTGGAGTGAATGAAGCTATCATTCTCAAGAAGCATGTAAGTTGTGTTTAAAGAAGATAAGAAAAACAAGGAGTATGAGAGTTATGGGAGATAGAGCCAAAGAAAGAACATAGTGTGTGTGTATATTGAGAGAAGGAGAATCTGATAGAGAGTGAATTTTTTAATTTAATTGTTGCAGACATAAGTAGTGCATGCTTGCAGAAGATTGAGAAGCCAATTGAGGTCATGGAGCTACACCAGAGACTTGGATATAAGAATCAAGTAAAATTAATTAGACATTGAATTAAGTAAAGATTCCATAGGTTAGAGTCTGAAAAGCCTATGAAAATATAGATCTGCTTGGAAAATGAAAGTTGATTCCTGCATAGATCTAAGGTTGGTGCCTCAAGAAAGTCAGTGATTGTAGATCTGAGGGTGTTGGATTCTCTTATGATTGGGTTCTAAAAAATAGTTGATATAATTAAGGTTGGTTTTTCTATTCACATCATATTAAAACAAAAGTTTTGGCAAATTTTCTCCTAAAATGGTTTCCATGCTAAAATCTTTGTGTACATATCTAACGTGAATATCTTATTGTTGTGTATATCATTAATATTGATGCATGGTTGTTTAAAAAATTGTAATATTTTATAATTAGTAATTCACCCCCACCCCTACCCCCCCCCCCCCCCCACCTTATCTCAATAATTTCATGATTCTAACAATTGGTATTAGAGTGTGTTCTTTCAAGGACAACTTAACCATTGGAAGGTAGATCCACAGGGAATCATGCAAGTCAGAAAAACTAGGACATATACACAATCTGGCTACCAGTCTTTAATAAAGTTAACTATGTATTCTAGAGAGTTAAAATGGAAGCATACACCATGTCCCTTTGTGTGGAACTATGGGATTCAGTAGAGTGTAGATACACAGTTCCAACAACTCCATCGATAGATCATGACGAAAGGAGAGCTTATGAAAATAATGTGAAGGCCAAGAACGCAATTGTAGTTGATCTTAACCAATCCAATATGATAGATTTGATGCATTTCAAATCAAAAAGAGAAGCATGGGAAAAGCTCAAAAAATGCTATGAAGGTGATGAGAAGGTTAAGGAAGCTAAACTCTAAACCTATAGGATAAAACTTGAGAGTCTTAAAATGAATGAGGAAGAAAGTATCATTGAAAATTTCTTCAGAGTAGATGAACTTTCAAATATTATTAGAGGTCATTATGAGTACATTAAATAAGGTGTAGCTGTCCAAAAGGTCTTAAGTTTGCTCCTAATGAGATTTAATGTCAATATATAATCCATAGAAGCGACGATAGAATTGAAGACTCTAACAATGGAGTAGTTGCATGGAACCCTCACTGCTAATGAGATGAGAATTGGAGGAGAGAAGTTGGAGCCAAATGAAGCAACATTGAAAGTTTAAATTAAATCTAAAAAGCAAAAAATACACCAAGATTATTTCATCTATGACTCAAATGAGATGGATTAGTTCGTAAAGAAAACTTAAAATACTCTCAATAAAATATAAATGTAAGATACCTTTGAAGTGTTTTAGATGTGGTAGAGTAGGACACCTTTCTTATAAATGTCCAAATAAAGTTGACAAATAAGAGGAGGAGAAATAATAGAAGTGTCTAGGCAAAGATTAGAAATATCAGAGGAAGAAGACTCAGAATAATAAAAGCTTCTACTCAAAATAATAATGTGACTCATCTAAAGCCAACCGTGAAGAATCATTTCAACGTGAAAAATATACATCGACTCTTGTGGAAATTGTAAATGAAACAAATTCTAATGAAAAATCATATTTTGAAGGAGTGGTGGACCTCATAGAAAAACTAATAATGCATTGCAGGAGATAAATAAGGAAACAAAGAAGAAAAATAAGCCAAAACACCAACGTTGAAGAGCTAAAGAAGTTATATATAACTCTAATCAATAATTTAATCTTCATAAAGTTAAGCTAGAAGAGGTTGTTAAACTTAAAAATGTTGTGGTGCATCAAATAAAAGAAAAAAAAGAGTCATTACAAACTAGAGGATGAAAATGAGGCTTTGATGATGGAACTATAAAAGAGGTAGACAAAAAAAGATTAAATCCATATATTGAAGAGATGATATATCTTAAAGCTCAATCAAAATAAGCCAGAATAAAATATGACCTTCTTATGAATCAGGTAGCTGAATGGTAAAATAATTATCAAGTGTTAGATGCAGAAGTTATATCACTAAGAATAGATCTAGTGAAGATTGTGTCTGAGATGGATTTACATCTTAGATTTATTAAAGGTTCTGAATTCCTGTATGACATTCTTAGCTCTTAAATACCTTCGACAAGCAAGGCTAGTCTAGGATATAAAGAACCTTAGAAGGCTTTAAAAGGAGAGTCAAGGTCCAAGTCCCCAAGAACAGAGAGCCTCAAAACTATGTGTGAGCAAATAAAGGAAGAGATGGTAAGTATGAAAGGGTGACAAAACCTAAAGAAATTTAGAAATATGTTAACCCATCCATGACTGATTGCACCACAAAAAAAGCTTCCCATTATCAATTAAGACATGAGAATTTTAAAAGATTTACCCAAAATTAGAGAAACACTATTTTAGGTATCCAAAGTTATTCTATGGAAATTGTTATACATGTCATAACTTTGGTCATAAATTTGTTGATTGTAAAGTCAATAAAGTTGAAAGAAATGAAAATTATAGATCTATAAAATTCTTTGTTGCACAAAGAAACTCATTCTCTCCTCTTATGAATGAGATTGAATATATAGTAATTTTGGGCACAATTCTAATGCGTGTATGAGTAAATTATGTAAGCCAACTGAACAAAATTAGTCAAATATTTAGATCCTCAGAAGACTATGAAGAAATGGAAACAAAAGACAGAGGAAATAAAAGAATTCAATGTTATATTGTATGCTCATGATCAAGAGGAAAAGTGGTATGTGGAGAACAACTTCTCAAACAATATGATTGGAGACAAGAATAAGTTCCTATTTCTAAAAGAGAATTGGAAAGGAAGTTTTATGCTTGGAAATAATGCCCCAATAGAAATAAAATGGAAACGTAATAGTGAGTCTAGATAAGAAGACTAACATACAAAATGTCTTTTACATGAGTGGCATTAAACAAAATCTTGTAACCATTAGCCAGATGTGTGATAATGTTTATGATTGCATATTTTCATCAAAATATTTTGCAATGAAAAGGGAAGAGAGTGGAAATCTAGTTGGGAAATCCATTAAGACTCCCATCAATGTGTATATATTTGATGGTTCCAGAGTGAAGTGTTAACTGAGCAAGATAGACAAGATGTGGTTATGGAATCAGAGGATGGTTTATGTGAACTTTGATAGTTTGGTTAAGGTTATCAAAGTAGAGGAAATAAGGAGATTACCAAACCTATCAAAACTAGACACTTCATTATGTTAGTCTTGTTAGTCGGGTAAACTAGCAATAGTGCATTTCGAGACAAGGGAGTATTACATACCCAGACCGGTAGAACTAGTTCATACAAACATTTATAGCACTGAGTCCAAGCAACGAGAGGTATTTTACTTTGTTCATTGATTATTTAACTAGAGCCACGTGGATTACTTTTTTTAAGGAGAACTCAAAATCTTTCAACAAATTTAAAATATTTAAGGCATAGTTTGAGAGTGAAAAAAATATAATGACAAAGTTCTTGCGGTCAGATAGAGGAGGTGAGTACATGTCAAGGGAGTTTGAACATTTCTTGGAAGAAAATGAAATTAGATGGAAATAGTATGTTACAATAACCCCTCAAAGAAATGGAGTTGTAGAATGAAATAATAGAATTATTCCAGATGTGGTCAGGGCCATGATGGAAGAAGGAAAAGTTGCAAATTTATGGGTAGAATCAGCTAAAGTCATTGTTTACTTGGAAAATAGAACTCAACTCAGGTCAGACAATAATAAGACGGCCTCTAAGCTATGGAAAGGAAGAAGAACCTTAGGAAAGCACCTCACAGTATTCAAGAGTAAGTGTTATATCAGGAGGAATGAAAAAAATCTTGGTAAGTTTGATTTTCATGTAGATGAAGGAATTTTCCTTGCGCACACACTTAGAAGCAAAGGATACAAGTTCTATAAAAAAAAGGGCTAATAGGATTGAATAATGCATTAATTTCAAAGTGGGTGAAGATGTAGATAATACAAAAAAACCTCAAGAGAAATAAAATGTGGATGGTGATTCTATGTACAAATATGAATAAACCAATGAAATGCGGCAAGATGATGATGAGGATTTACAAGAAGAAGAAGATTTTGATTTACAAAAGTCATCTCAGAAATACAAAATTTCGTCTAGATATGTGAAAAATAAGCATCCTAAGAGTGAGATAATTGGAAATAAATATCTTGGTGTGCAAACTAGAAATATATTTACAAACAGTCCCATACAAGAAAACGTTTTACTGCTATCACAAATAGAGCCCAATAATTCTAGCTAGGAATGTAAAGATAAGCATTGGATGAAGGAAATGCATGCATAATTAGATTAGATAGAGGATAATAGTACGTGGGAATTGTTTCCTAGGTCGACATATAAGAATTTCGTTGACACAAAATGGTTTTTCAAGAATAAGTTGAATGAAGAAGCTCAAGTGGTAAGAAACAATGCTAGGTTGGTCTGGAAAGGCTACCCTTAAGTAGAAGTTATAATTTTCAAGGAAACATTTTCACTTCTAGCTAGATTACAAGCTACAATAATGTTTTTAGCATTTCTAGTTACAAGAAGTTTAAATTATATCAAATGGATGTTAAGTCAAATTTTCTCTTTGGTGAGATGGATGGAGTGTACATTGAACAAGCCAAAGGCTTTGAACTCTCTAAAGATGAATACCATGTTTGTAGGCTAAGGAAAGACCTAAATGGTTTGAATCATTCTACACAAGCTTGGTATGCTAGGCTCGATAAGTATATACAACAGAAATTATTTAAAAGATGAACAATAGATGGAAATGTATACATTAAATCGAAAAACAATAGGTTGCTAATCATTGTTGTGAATGTATATGATATTTGGACGTGATTTGGAGTATATGGGACATCAATTTGTTGAAGAAATGAAAGAGGAGTTTTAATTTTTCATGCTAGGTGAGCTATTATTCTTTCTTGTGTTATATATTATAGAGTCAACGAGAGGTATTCCCATCTTCCAATCCAAGTATCGGAAAGAAATAGTGAAAAATTCTAGAATGGATGATTGAAAATCTATGTGTACATTAAAGGTAACTAGGTGTAAGTTGAGAAAATAATATGAGTCTCCCACTTTTAATTAGAATTTCAATAGTTATGTGATTGGAAATTTTATGTAACTTACTACTTAAAGACTTGATATAATGCAATTGATAGGACTAGTTTCCATATTTCAAGAAAAATCAAAGGAAAGTAATGTTAATGCAATCAAGAGGATATTCAAGTATCTTCATGGAATTATATACTCTGATATGAACGAGGTAAACATTTTAATTTAACAACCCATATTGATTTTGATTGGGCCAACAATATTGATGATAGTAGAGTAGCCTTATTTTTGGGGAATTATCCAGTGTCAGGGGTAAGCAAGAAGCATAATGCCATTTCCCAATATACAGCTAAAGCTAAGTAGATAGCTTCAACTACTTTTGATACTCAAATTATGCTGTTGAAGCAGGTGTTAAAGGACATGAAAATTGAGCTTCATGACCCAGTCCCCACTATATCTTATAATACGAATGTCATTAGTATTTCCAAAAACCCTGATATACATTCAAAGACAAAACATACCCGAATTAAATATCATTTCTAGAGAGATAAAGTTTTTGATCGTGTTGTGAGATTGGAATATGTGGATGTTAATGAACATGTTGTAGATATTTTTACAAATTTGTTATCGAGGGATCCCTTCAAGTACATTAGAACAAAACTGGGAGTAGCTTGTCCCTCATCAAAGTCACTCAGTGCTTATGAGACTTTGTAACTACTCTATTCTTGAATAAATCTAATGAGTGATATGTAGGAGAATAACAATGAAATATTCTGTTTATTACTCAGTTTGTATGTCTACAAGAAGAGTTGTTATTTAGTCACACTCTTCATTGTGAAGAGGTATGATCTGACAAGGAGATACGTCAGTTCTGTATACCCTTTACCATTAATTTCACAGGGGGAGAAGATATCCATCTCAAAAATTTCCTAAAATTTGGGGTTGTAAGGGGAGAAGATGTGGTGCTAAAATATTTAGATATTGTTCCCAACCTAAAACCTTTCTTAAAAAATGAAGATGCAATGGGAGAAGGTTTAGAGCACACCATGAAAGGGATATTAAAGACATCTGACACTCTAGGAATCAAACACAAAATGGAGACATGCCTATATGATGACATGCCACCTTATGTGAGTAACACATGGAAGGAAACGTTGATGTTTTTGGATGGCCAAGTGAGACAAATCCATGTGACACATGGCACCATTAAGAACACACCATGTGATAGGACGATGACATCATGATGAAATGAGTTTCGTTAGCTAATGATGTAGCATAGAATTAAGATTTGTGTTAGTTGGTGGTGTTTCTAAATGACTCCATGTGTCATAGAATTCTTAGAAGTGTATTGGTGAGTCTAGAGAATGGGCCTAAAACATGGGTTTTTCAATAACTTGATCATCAAGATGTTTGGATCGAATGTGATAATGTAGAAGACCTAAAATTTAATATGAACATAAGAAAATCATGCATTAATGCTTTCGTCAGAGATGTGGTCATATGGAAAAAGGAGTTCAATTATCTAGAAACTTGGACAATTGAGAATTTGGCACCAAAGCTCAAATATGAATTAAAGTATTTCACTCCATTGCTAGATAGTGGAGAACTATGTGTTGGGAAAAATATTGGGAGGGGGTTGAATCAGTGTTTAAACTTTCACAATAATAATTTTCTTTTTCAAACTGTATACATGGTTTTAGAGTAACCAGACAACGTATGTCCGCAAATATAATGAATGAAACCAATGTATAGATAATAAACTTGTAAAACCACTAATTTATTGTTTGTTCAACTTAAATCAAAGTGTGATGCATTTACTAAGCAGTAAATAGATGTAATAAGAACAAAATAAATCAACACACATAAGTAGCACACATGAACACAAGGATTTTTTAGGTGGAAAGCCAATGTGGGAAAAAACCACCATTGATTTTGTCTAAGTCTTCTATCTTATTATTATTATAAGTGTTTACAAGTTTTGTATTGTGCACACTCTTTCCCGGACGAAAGCATCTACTTGTTGAAGGCTACAACCTTCACTCATTTTCCAGCTTCTACTGGAAGGGAGCTTCAACCCCTTAGCTCTTGTATGGCTCATATGATTACCAATATGTGGGTGTTGGCCTATAGAAAGCTACCACCTTCAATCATTCTCCAGGGACCACATTTCATAAATTTTCACACTAGATACTCCTGGTACACATCAACGCAATATGTAGGTCACATTTCATCAAATTTTCAAACTGCGCCCATCAGTAACATTGAAGCTCAAAATAATTCACCATTGCAACACAACCATCAAATACAACTGCATCAACCCATCACTGAAATCCATCAACTATAAAGAAAAATACAATCAATCAATCTGAACAGTAAGATTACTTTCACCAGAACACTGAGCTGGACCCAAAACACTACATCAACAACCAGAACCAACTGCAACCTCAAAAATCATATGTTAAAATGTATATGCTACTTCAATGAGGACAACCTCCATGTATATGCTACTTTTTGTAACTCAACCCGCATATACCTCTAAATATACTGGATCATAAATCTTCTAAACCAAAAATTGTACCATCCAAAGATATCCTGAAGATCTACTGCTATATTACAGAGCTCTAAATAGATAGAAACAAAGATCACCCTTCTTACTCAATTAATAAGTCAACCAGACCCAATCTCCTTATACAATTATTTTAACTTTAGATCTCATGAAGACATCATTGATAAAAAATAATAAAACAACAACACTAATTAGATAAATCAGTCATTTCTGAACAACAAGCCTTTCCTCAGCATACGCTACTTGGAAGTGACGAATCTGCATCTATGCGCACCTTCACCAAGGCAAACCTGTATATAGATCTGCAAATAATGACTTATAACTTTGCAGCTTTTTAAGGCTTCAAATATACCCAAATCATAGCATTTAAAGAATAAACTATGCATTAGCACTCAGATCTAGCCTATCCATTTTTAGATCAGACAATGATAAGTCATTTTAGGTGTCATGATCCTAATCCAACATTGTATCCAAGGGTGCACAAGATTTTTGAGATATATATCATAATGATAGCCCTTACAACACAAAATATACTTCGGGTAGAAGTATTCATGAAAAACCATTTTTCTTCACCTTTATCCCTTTGACCTTCTCCTCCTTATATACTTAGAGCCTTTGTCATTACCATGCACCAAAAAAACACTTAGAACCTATGCTATTCTTAGTCAGGATCTAATAACCATTATTCCGCTCAATATTGTGGGCTAATACCATGCTATGAACCCTTGGTATTCTTTAACCTTAATTTTCATCCCAGATGCACTTTTCCTTCTGTGCAACTACGTGCATATGTATACGAATATTTTATTTTATGTACCCATGTGTATACATGACTTAGGCTAGGCCAAACATCATATACAACTTAAAATATTCTCTTTCCTAAATTTCATGATCCTGATCTATAATCCTTTGTCTCATTATCATGTTCTTCTGTGCCATTGCTCTGTTAGCTATGAATTAACATGTTACAATGTGATATGCCATCATACATCACTTTATCATTTATGAGCTGACGTGTGGATACCTCTGGTTATCATATATGTGATTTTCCTTCAAGGACAACACATGTACCATAATGCCAACAATCTCCCCCTTTGAAATTGATGGAAACCACATTAGTGTTTATCATTGTAGAACGTGTCAGATATATCAATCAACACCAAGATACTCTCCCCCTTTGACATCATGGGAAAAGGGAGGACCAAGACATTCTCCCCCTTAGTACATGCTGAGATGA
>APFE031620835.1:180832-217781 GCA_000404065.3 Pinus taeda
TGGTTTAATCTTCAGGAAGTCCTGAACGTGTGGGTGAAGATAGGATCATGGTATTGATGAAGAAACTCTGAGGCATCCAATCTTTTTTTGGGCTTAGTGATCTCTTGACCGGTTTTGGCGGGATCGTGGTAGCCTGAGGGTGGAGGTTGTTTAATATGTAGGAATCCTTAGTTTTTTATTTATTGAGATCCAACATTCATGGTTGGAATCTGGCAAGGGATGATTAGCTAAAGGAAAGATTTGGTTCAACCCAATCTAACGTCGAGTGGTACGTGGAAATCCCTAACTTGGTTGGATTTTGCATCAATTAAAACGAGTTATTTTCCTATTGTGTTATATGAGAATTTGAACATATTATTACGCTAGTTTGAAAAATTTTATGTCATGATTGGTAATTTGATTATAAGCATGGATTTGCAATGTAATCTAGTTATGTCTTATTCAATATTTGATAAGTATTTGATTTTTAATGAATGCATGGGCTAACAAATGTTTTTGTAGCTATTATGAGAGGGAATTAGATATTCTTGGTGATTCTTAGATAACTTTTAGACTCCTATGTTCATATATGCATTCATGACCTATAGATTACATTTTCACAATTTGTTTGATGAAATGATTGCCATGATTAGGCCTAGTTAGCTCAAGTATTTGATCATGTTTTGTATGATTATCTTTTTCTTCAAGTCTTTTATCATCCTAGAAAGTCTCAGGAAGCTATGGAAAGAGGTCTAGAGGCTAGCCTGGAATTATGGCTCAAATCGCGGGACTGCAAGAATTGAAATGAGGATGTTTGGTTACAACTGCACTCAACCAATCTTGTGAATGTAGTTGGAGGGTCACGATCACACTCATGTAGGTTTAGGCATGCGATTGGGGTGTTAGGTCACTAATAAAGAAGTTTAACTCAGGGTTTGGTCACCTAGGGTGGTTCTTTCGCCTCTGAGTGTCCTATAAGCCCTATAGGATGTCAGTTTGTGGTAAGTAAGTTCTAGTTGTTGGCCCCACTTCCATAAATAAAGCTTGGAGGTCATTTCATGTAATAATAAATCTTCATCTCATGTTTACCCTAACAAACTAGTGAAATTGGGTAAATGTTGGAGGGGGTAGTTATAGATTGGTATCAGAGCATGGTTCAAATACTTGTGCTGGATGGGCAAGATGTGGTTTTCATGCATTCACTACCATGGTTATGGTCATCATGCATGAGGTCATTGCATGTAGTTAGTGTTATCATGCATGATGTTGATATATTGATATGACTATGTATATACATGTATTGATTTTGTAGGCGAGATAGCCTCCCGTGAACTTCACTGTGGTATGTTGATTATGTTTATATTTGGTTATCTGACATGGTATGTTTAGAGGAAGAAGAAGATAAGATATGACTAGAAAAATGGTGGATTACAGTTCAGAAGACTCTCCTTATAGATCATATGAGCAACACAACGATGATTACTCCCCTGACATAGAAGGTATCTTGAGAAGCCTAAAGGTAGAGATTAGAAGTTGCAAGGAAGGTAATAACATAAT
The DNA here is from genome assembly GCA_000404065.3 of Pinus taeda. Taxonomy (NCBI): domain Eukaryota; kingdom Viridiplantae; phylum Streptophyta; class Pinopsida; order Pinales; family Pinaceae; genus Pinus; species Pinus taeda. The sequence goes on from APFE031620835.1 coordinate 182,369, forward strand.
CATTCAGTCATAGGAAAATCTTGCTTGGGCATATGAGAAGGAATTAGAAGTCAATAGAGTGATCCTCGAGAGTTTCTGATATTTGTAGAGACAAGGACATCCATGAATCAATTATGGATAAGAGGACAAAACTAATGGGGCATATGATAGCAAGTCTCGTGGTGGGCACAGTTCAGACAAAGATGATAGGGTTAGAAATGGAAGGTTCCTCGATACACCTAATAGGAGAGGGAATGGTTATGGGTTCTATTCTAGTTATGGTTCACAAAGGCACCTTGGTCATAATCGTTATCATCCTTAAATAGGAGGAGCGAGAGGGGATATTTCTCAGATGATTTCAAGAAAGACAAGCCACCTGCATTTGATGGACAGTTGAAGAATCTGAAAGATGCAGAGGCATGGTTGCTTGGGATCAGGATGGTTTTTGAGATACATGAATATACAAAGAATATGAAGGTCGTGATATCTACTTTCATCCTTCAAGGGTAATCAAACATTTTGTGGGAAGATGTGAAGTACGTTAGAGACATCAAGATAGAGGAGTTGAGTTGACATGAATTCAAGAGGCTCTTCAAGAAGAAATACTTGTCATAGAGGTACTATGATGGAAAGCTAAGTAGTTATATGAGTTAAAAATTAGATGTATCAAATATGAGGAGTACATGACTAAGTTTTTGGAGTTGTTCACGTATGTCCCTTACCTCAAGGATGATAAGAAAAAGATTTAGAAATTTATCAATGGACTGCCATTAGCATTTAAGGATCAGATTGAGTATGATAAGCCTTTGTCGCTCAAGGAATTCATTGGGACGTTGAAGCATTGTTATGAGAAATCAAATAGTAAGACTAAGTCTAAGGAGGGTTGGAAAGGGAATTACAAGAATAAAGACAAGTGGTCATTGAAGTGGGAATGACCTCAGGCTGCAAGTGAGGAGGAAAATGTTTCTCCTTACAAGAAGTTTAATGCGGTTGAGAAGGGACATGGGTCATAGCTTGGATAACAACAGAAAAAAGGTAGTAGGACTTTGTAGTGTTGGATATGTGGCAAGGATCATCAAAAGAAGGATTTTTCATTATATCAAGGTGTTAGACCTCAGATCTACACTACTAAGGAGGTGCAAACAAATAGGGATGTTGGGCAAAGCATTCCTCAAATCTACGAAAAAATTGATAACAAGCACGAAAATCACCATGCATCCACGATCAATTTGTTTCGACTTTGATTGAGCCTAGATCTATCTATAGTTATCTTAACCCTAGCCTGATGGACAAGTGGTTTCATAAAAGAAGTGCTTGTAGATTCTTGGTTGTTTTTGTTGGCTATAGGTACTAAGAAAAGATTTCATCATTAGGTAAAATCTTCTGCATTTGAGTTGAATGGCATGCCTACATCAAGGCATTTAATTTTTTTCCCATTGGCATCATACAATATGCTTCTGGATATGGATTGGTTGTACCTTCACTAGACTAAGGTGGATTGTTATGAAAGGGTGATTGAGTGCTCATATGATGATGGAGATAAGAGAATCTTGTAGTGTAAGAAGAATCCTATGTGGGTGAGAATGGTTACAACTATGCAGTCAAACAGTATTTACGAAAGGGTGTGTATTTTTTAAAGTGAATGTTTCTAGTGATAAATCTAAGGATGTTTAGGATTCAAAATTTTTTAAGAGGTATCCAATTTTGCAGAATTTTCAAGATGTATTTACAATCGAGATATTAGAGTTCCCGCCTCATATGGAAGTGGAATTTTCTATAGAGTTGGTACTAGGAGCTAACATCAAAGGCATCGTACATGATGAGCACTCCAGAGTTAGTGGAATTGAAGCTACAGTTGAAGGAAATTATTGACAAGGCATATGTTAGGCCAAGAGTGCCATCTTGAGGTGCACCAATATTGTTTGTGAAGAAGAATGATAGTACTCTCGGGAGGTGTATTAATTACAAGAAACTAAATAAGGTGAAGATAAAGAACATGTACCCATTATAGATGATTGATTATTTGTTTGATCAATTGAAGGGAGTAGTAGTGTTCTCAAAGATCGATTTGAGATTAGGTTATCATCAAGTACACATCAAAGAAGAGGACATATACAAGACCAATTTTCATATAAGTTATGGGCATTATGAGTTTTTTGTGGTTCCTTTTGGTTTGAATAATTCTACAACTACTTTCATGTGTTTGATGAATAGTGTGTTGTGTACTTATTAGGTTACGTTTGTGATAATATTGATTAATGATATATTCATATATTCTAAGAATGATGAAGGGCATGCAAAACACCTCGCACCAATGTTAATACCTTTGAGAGAACATCAGTTGTATTCCAAGCTTAAAAAGTTGTTTTTTCATACAAAATTTCATTACTTAGGACATTTGTTTCCATGGAAAACATAGCAGTGCATCCATAAAAGATGAGAGTTATCATGGATTTGGTAGCTCCTGGGAATGTGGATGAGGTCAGATTATTCATCAGGTTAACAATTTTTTACAAGAGGTCAATCAATAACTTCTCATGAACCTCTTATCCTATTACATATTTGCAGAGGAAAGGAAAGAAATTTCAATGGATAGAGTAATGTACAATAGTTTTGAGGAGTTGAAGCAGTTTCTTAGTAAGTCTCTAGTTATAAAGATTGCATATCTAGGTAAAGAGTTTGTGGTGTGTACAGATGCTTCCAAGAGAGGACTTGGTGGAGTCCTGATGCAAGAGGGAAAGGTGGTATGTTGTAAGTCAAGGAAACTAAATGAGCAAGAGCAAAACTATGTGACACGCGATCTTGATTTGGTTGCAAATTTTCATGCATTGAATATGTGGAGGCACTATCTTCTTGGCAGGGGGTTTGTGTTCATGAGTGATCACAGCAGGATGATATATTTTTTTAATGAACCTAATCTAAATGTCGTACAAGCTACATGGTTTGACACACTTAGTGAGTTTAACTTCAAGATTAGGTAGATTAAGGGAAAGAAGGACATGGTTGTAGATACTCTTAACATAAGAGTGTAGGTAAATAACATTGCATCTATGAGCTAATATGGGACAAACTTGCAGGAGAAATTCTTATAGGTAGGGCAATGGGATGATAGGTACTAACAACTTAAGAACATGTTACAATAGTGGGGTATAGGTGAACAAGGTGTAGATTATCATCTCATGATAGAGGGTTTGGTGAGATTTAGATACAGGATCTATGTGTCAGATAACAATGAACTCAAGAACCTTATCTTGAGGAAATTTCATGTTATGTTGTATTTAGGTCATTTGGGATATAATAATACTCTAACAACTATGAAGAAGTTCTACTATTAGTGAAATCGAAAGTAAAATGTAGCTGAGTTCATCGCAAAGTGTTTGGATTGTCAACCACTAAAAGTAGAGTCTAAGCATCCAAGTGGTTTATTACAACTGATTCTGATTCTAGAATGAATGTGGGATGTAGTGTTTATGGATTTCATCACATGTTTATCAAGGACATCTAGAAAAGATGATTCCATCATGGTTGTGGTTGAAAGGTTGAGCAAGGTAGCTTACTTCATTCTAGTGAAGCCTACTCATTAAGCTAGTGAGGTAGCTCAGGTCTTCATCAGGAAAATAATGAGACCATATGGTGTTCCTAAGAAGATTGTATCTAATAGAGATGCCAAGTTCACTTCCATGTTTTGTAAAGAGTTTTTTGTAGGTTTGGGGATATGGTTGGTTTTCAATATAGTTTATCATCCACAGATAGATGGATAGATAGATAAGGCTAATAGTATTCTTAAGGATATGTTGAGAATGTATTTCATACATTAGCAGAGGAAGTGGCAAGAGTATCTCCCAAAGGTAGAGTTTGTGTACAATAATGGGTATTAGGAGTCCTTAAGGATGAGACAGTTTAAGGCACTTTATGGGTGTCGATGTAACACTACCCTGAGTTGAAGTGATCAATTGAACATGGTATTGATTGGACAAGACATGTTGGCAGAGTTGGAATAGGAAATGTAGGTTATGAAGAAGAATTTAAAGGTAACACATGATAGAAAAAAGAGTTACGTGGATCAACATAAGGTATTTAAGGAGTTTCAAGTTGGGGAGAATATGTACTTGCACATCAAGCCCAAGAAGAGATCCTTGAAAACTATATCATGTGCCAAGTTGGCACCTCGGTATTGTGATCCTGCTTAGCTCCTTGAGAGGATTGGACCAGTGGCCTACAGACTTGGATTGTTGCCAACAATGAGAGTCAATGATGTTTTCCATGTTTCATTTCCTAAAATATATGTGAAATATGTTGATCATGTGATTAAATGGCTTGTATTCTAGGTGGAGCTAGAAGGAAAATTATAACCAGAACCTTAGTGCATATTGTAGCACAAATAACTCATGCTCTGGAACTGAGAAATCATGCAAGTTAAACTACAGTGGAAGCACATTGGGCTTGACAAAGCTATATGGGATATGGTTGATCAAATGTGGGCTATGTATCCTTCATTATTTGTCGGTTGAGGAAAAGGATTTTTGGTATATGTACATATTTATGTTTGGTTACTATTGTAAATACCAGAATGAGTTATGTTATGAAGATCCAATAAGAAGTATGGTTGTCATGTTGTGATGGTTGTTATGATGGATTTTCTTGTCAGCAAGTTTCTCATTATAACTAATTCATTGAGCTAAGTTATAAAGCTCCACGGGAAGTAAAAAAAAATCAATGGTGTTTCTAGACATAGGTGTGATAAAACATCGAGGATGGTGTTCACCTAATGGGGAGGGATTTGTAATAGCCCCAAGTTAAAGTTTCATGTAATAAAGTTAATAAAGGAAAAATAATAAGACCAAGGGCATCGGACATGTATTCCATGCTGAATGTTGGGGAAAACATCATAGTGGGTGTCACTTTGATTTATTATGGGTAAACAAATTGGTAAAGGCAAAGAGGAATTAATTGGTATTTTAGTTATGAAAATAAAGGAAAATAGGAGAAAAGGGAGATGAAAGGTCATAGGTTTTCATAATAGGAAAATATAGGAAAATGAAGAAAATATAGACCTCAATGATAAAAAGGATTTGGAGGATCAGTTCACAAACCTTTGTCTATTTATTTTTGGAGATCTCTCTATTATGTCATACTATTGCACACTTAGAGCATCCTTGGAGAACTCTAGCATTGGAGAAAACAAGAAAAGGAAGGAAAATGAATAATAGGGAAAGAAAATGACAAGAAAGGAAGGTTGGATTAAGTAGCTTTAGTTGGAAAACTTGTAGGTAATAGGTTGCATGTTTGACTTCCTATTTGTTTTACGAATACATGGTACATGAATTTGTATAGATGGTTCTCTTACTATCATTGGCATGGGTTTTGTTAGGTCTGGCAATGGTTTGAACCTTGCCTTGGTCTTTATTGATACTCATGGTGTCATAGGATTCTTTCTAGTGGATATTTGGATTGCCAAAAGGTTTTGGAACTAGGTGAGGTGGTCTCGAGAAATTCCCAAGGGTTTGGGGTCGCGTTGGTTTAATCGTTGGGAAGATTTCAACAAGTGGGTGGAGATAAGAAAATTCCTCAAGGTATTAATGAAGAAACTCTGAGGTGTCCAAATTTGTTTTTTTATGTCTTGATATCCCACATTCACACTTGGAATATAGAATGGGAATGATTGGAAAAAATAAATATTTGGTTTAGCCTAAACTATGGTCGAGTGGTATGCAGAAGTCCTTGACTTTGTTGGCTTTTTCATCAATTAATAAGAGTTATTTTCCTATTGTCTTCTATGAGAATTTGTACTTGTTATTATGGTGAGTTGATGGTTGTTATGTTATCGTTATTAATTTGGTTATAAGCATGGATTTGTAATGTACTCTAGGTATGTCTTGTTCAGGATTTATAAGTATTTGATGGTTAACGAATGCATGAGCTAACAAATGTTGTTACAACTATTATGAGAAGGAATTCGACATTCTTGGTGGTTCTCAAATAATTTTCAGACTCCTATGGTCATATATGCATTCAAGACCTGTATATTACATGTTCACCATATGTTTAAAAAAATGAATGTCATGGTCAGGATTGAAAGCTCAAGTATTTGATCAAATTTTGTATGACTATCTTTGTCTTCAAGTGTTGTATCATTATGGAATATCTCTAGAAGTTCTGGGAAGTGGTATGGAGGTTGTCCTAGAATTGTGGCTTAGATCTCAGGATGGCAGGCTCTAAACTGGTGATTTTGGGTCATCACCACAATCAAGTAGAATTCTGCATGTGGTTGGAGGGTCACAACTACACTCGTGTAATCTTGTTCATGTGTTTGGGGTGTTAGGTCACTGAAAAGGTAGTTTAGCTCAAGCTTTGGTTACCTGGGGTGGTTCTCTTACCATTAACTATCCTGTAAGTCCTATAGAATGCAAGCTTATGGTTAGTAAGTTCTAGTTTTCAGCCCCACATCCATAACTAAAGTTTGGAGGTATGATCATGTCATAATAACTCTCTAACTCATGTTTAACATAAAAGACCAATGAAATTTGGTAAATGTGGGAGGGGGAAGTTAGATTATTTAAGTTCATGATCAATTACTCTTTCAAGCAGCAAAAAATTAATTGGTGTCTTCTCGAGCCCAGTGTGAAGTGAATGGAGTTATTATTATTGAGTAGTGTGTATGTTGCATGGAAATAAAAGATAAATATCAAGGAGTATGATAGCTATGGGCTATATAGCTAAAGAAGGAGTATTATGTGTTTGTAGATTGAGAGCAACAAATGCCCAATAGTGAAGAAATTGCTAAAGTTTAGTGATGTGGACATAAGTAGTGCATGCTTGTAGAAGGTTGGGAAGATTTTTTGGGCCAAGGAGCTGCAAAGGATATTTGGTCATAAGAAGGAAGTAAAATTAACTAGACATTGAATTAAATAAAGCTTCCAAAAGTATGATTTCGAAAATCCTATGAAAATAGATTTGTTTAGCAGAAGCAAGTTGGTGCCTATGTAGATCTGAGGTTAGTGCCTCAAGCAGGTTGGCGATTTGAAATATGAGGGGGTTGAAAATTCACGTGAGTGGGTGTTCACGAAAAAATTGATGTAATAATAGTTGGTGATGTTGATTTACATCATAAGGTAAAGAAAGGTTTGGTGCTTTTTCTCCTGGAAGGGTTTCCATGTTAAAATATTTGTGTACATAAGTGATGTGAATGTATTACTAATATGTATACCTTGAAAATTGATGAATGGTTGTGTAAACAATTGTTAAATTTTATAATTATTGATTCACCCCCCCCCTTTTAGTATTTCCTAATTCCAAATAGAGGATTTCTCTGAAAATAATGTTTATAGAAACTTCAAGTCTGTAACAGCGACAATAATATAAACCTACAAATAGATTATAAATTCATGTATACCTATAGTTGTAGCCAATATAATATTGCAAGGTAGTAAGAAAACCATATTCACAGTGAACGGAAACATATAAAACCCTAAACCAACTTTAGAGAGATCTCTTCTTCTGGAGAGAATGGAAATGGTAGTCATTCAAATAATAATGGAGTTCAAATGATCTGAGTCGTCTAAACATCAAAATTGATCCAAATCATCCATCTGTGCTCCCATAATATGGATAGTTCTATGTGTAGAGCTGCATGTAGGACATAACCTAGGTCCACTACTTAAAGATTCAAATGTAACTTGGGGTGGGCGTCAAAGTTGTAAAATATTTGATTTGTGACCAAGAGAGTTTTGGTTCAAGTCATAACCAAACCAGATTTTGGAAGAACAATATAATTTAAATATCTAGTCTATGCTCATGTCACATAATATATAACTTGATATATGTATTGATCCTAATACTTGTTTTCAACATCACAAATAACACAATATATGCTTAAATCACTACTTTAATAAATAAAAGTTCTTATGGACATAGTAAAAGCTTTGGACCATGGTGTAATTTCTATGTCATGTCGTATGAAGTTTCATTGGTTAGCATAATGCATGAGTATGCTAAGTGGGAAAACGTTTTTGATCTAAAGTAGCCATAAGATGATATCAAAGTAGTGCTCTCATAGCACTCAAAAAATATCTTATATTTACAAGAAAAACTATATATCAACATGATGAGAGATAGTAGATAAGAAAGAACTATTTAAGTTATTGAGGAACCAATCATTAAATGTTCAAATATCATTTATACATATGATAAATCCTTCTTTAGAAACAAAAGAAAAATGAATTTGAGAGACAAAAGGACTTTTATGACCATGTTATCAAATGATAAGCATTTAAGAACTTATGCATGGGAATATTGAATCGTTATGACATGGAGAAAAGAAACTTTGACCATATGCCAACACATGATTGATTAGAAGTTAATAATATAATAAATTAAAAAAAAAAAAGAAAAAAATAGATGAAACTTGGAGGTACCTTAGAGAAGTGTCAAGCATGTGTGGAGAGGGAAAAATTCCAAGCCATGGCATGATCCTTGGCCTTTTCCTAAGATATATTTTTTTCCTCTCTAAATGAAGTGGCAGTGACCTTCATTTGCATGCAAGCTAATTTGACCTCTAAGTCTAGAGGGAAAAACTACTCCCTTTGGATGCATGATTTTGTACCAGACCTAGAACTTGGGCACACAACAAGTTCACACCATGAGAGTCTCCAGATTTCACTAGAGTTAGATGTTGATGTTATTAGTGGTGCTACCCTTCACTCATTGTATGTGAATTTGTTTTCTGTAGCAAAGTGGGACAGTGATATCAGGTTACAATATTATCTCTCTATCTCTATTATCTATTGTTATTGCTCTAATTTTTCATTATAGAAGTCAAGTGGTTACACTTTAACTTTTATGGGGGTTCATTGTGACTAGCACCTTGCATTTTCTTGACAAGTGGGTGACCGTTCCTGGAGGTGTTCATTTATGTCTTTGGTTTACTTTACTTTTTATTATTTATAGCTTAGGCCACCTTGAGTCCTCTATATCTCTTGGCATTTATTTTGTTTTTACCTTTTTAGTCTCAACCCACTTTGTCCAGGTCTATTGTGGGAATGTTATCTTGCATTACTTTTCCCTATTGGCATAAAATGCTTCGGAAATGTACATTTAGTAACCAAGTAACTGGTGGTAGAGGTCTACAAGTTTGATTGTGTGCCCTAGCATAGGTCAAGGAAGACACAACTATATTTCACTTTGTTTTACCTCCTCACATTCATGAAGAAATTTGATAGGTTGAAACCCTCACAACTACTAACCATCAAGGATATTCTAAAATCAAATTATTTCAGGAAGTAGCCAATTGGGTTCCCCAATCCTAGCCAAACTAGGGAAGACAGAGCTCATACCTGAACTCTATCACCCTCCATTGGGAGATCAAAAATATTTTGGGAAGAGTCTTCAAAGATAACCATGATTATTGTAATGATATAATATCTTCCTTCAATGAAATAAAGTGAGTACAACTATATTAGCACTCATGTATGGCTAGCTCAGATGCTCGCCTATAAATTGATCTTCAATGTGAGCTTAATTCCTCTACTCCTGGTTGTACAAGTGCCTAGGCCCCTATTCCAGTGACTTCTTCAGACTCTTGATCACATGATATGTCTTTTAGTAAATGTTTGTCTACTATATTTATATAAGTTTCTAATAAATTTAGTAGTTTTCAACAGAAAACAACTTATTTTGATATACTTTATCTTAAATTATTGGTCAAGAGATATGGTTTCCCTTGTAGAAGATTGAGGTAGATTACATTATGAACTATGGTGCTTGGGATGATGTATTTTGAAATTTTGAGGTGTAAAATTGATTTTACAAAATAAAAATGATTATTATTAAATATTTTACATACTAATTAATTAAATATAAGAGTTTTCATCTTAGTAGTGACAAATCTATAACAATAACTATATTAAATTTTAATTTATATTTATTTATTATTTGGATAATTTGCAATTTAAAATAATCATATTATTTATGTTTCTAATATATATTTAACTTTAAAATGTATTATTGCTCTTATTGTCATTAACTCATATAAATATAAAGGAGAGAGAGAAGAAGAAGATTGAAGCTTAACTAGAAATTTGAAGAGTGTTGGGCAGAGTTTCGTCGAAATTTTATAGGAAGTTTGAATGAATTCTAAGTAGTTTGTTTGACCATATCCTGACCAAGATTCTATTATATTTGATTGAGTATATTCACGGCACTTTGACCACATTTTGACTTGGAAATTTGGCCAAATTTTGAGCAGTATTTTTTATTGCATTTTGATCAAGATTCTAGTACGTGTGAATGAATATATTTTGGGTAGTTTGACCGCATTTTGACTGTGAAATTTAAATGAGCTTCAGAACAATAGTAGGAGGCCAAAATTTGACCTATTTGACTCAAGGACAATTGAATTTGTTGGCAGTTGCAAGAGGATGAATTTAGGCATGTTTGACGAGGCTTGACTTGTGCTAGATTGTTGGTCTAGGTTGACCATGTTTTGACTTGAAAAATGGCATTATCCTTTTGTTTAACTAAATCATGTCCCCTAGAAAATATTGATGGGTTTTATCCCAAGATTAGGTTTCCTAGGTGAAACATTTTGGTGTCTAATGTGCATGTTTTTTCTACTTTGAACTTTAATTTTTTTGTTGCATCTACTATTGAATTTTCTGAGTGTAATTTATTACTGATTCTCTAAAATATGCTAACATAAGAATATATATCATTGGAAGTAATTATCAATGGCTGAAAATTACACTTATCCAAATTAGCAATAGAAAATCAACATGGTATCGGATCTTTGGTGAAGAAATTCCAATAATATCACTCGTTGAAGACACGTATCCTTCAATCTGATTTGTGACTAGACCTTTAACCAACTGGCTCCTTCTATAAACCTTGAGATAGATTGGAAGGTGCTATAAATTGTAGGGCTTGGAAAACCATAATGGATCTCATTCTTGAAGAGAAAGATTTCATGGAATATGTCGAAGGACAGGTTACGAAACCTTAAGATAGTGAGGAAAAGGACAAGAATAAGAAGATGGAAACTAATGCCAAGAGGATTCTTATTGAATCCATCAAATATAATTTGATTATGTCATTTTCTGGGCTGAAGACTTCAGAGAAAATATATGATGCCCTAGTAGGGTTGTATGAAGTCAACATCATTGGTCAAAAGATGGCTTTGAGGAATCAAATTTGTGATATTCACATGACTAGATCTAATACTATGGCTTCCTACTTGATGAGGATCTCTCAATTAGGAGATCAACTCAATGCCATTGGAGAGAATATTGATGAAGTGAGACTTGTGATTGTGACCCTTAATAGGCTTCTATATACGTGGGATTCATTTGGATCAAGTTTTGTGGCATATTAAAAATTCTGAAGTTTGATCAGCTATGTGATTCTTGTACCTAAGAGGAATCTAGGATAGTATGAAAAGGGGAGATTCAAAAACCTCGATGATGAGTCCCAAGCACTTGTAGCTCATACGAAGAATGGTAAACAAAGAAGAAATTTTGGAAAATTTCATAAAAGTAATACAGGTTGAAGACCTGCTCCCATTGAGTATCAAAACAACAAGGATATGTCAAAGATTTAGTGTTTCAATTGTCACTAGTTTGGTCACTATAAAAATAAGTGTACTGAAGGGAAGAATGATAGAAAGAGGAAGGGAAAGCAACATGATTCAACATCAAACTTTGATGATGATAAGAATCCACATTATAAGAGTTCTAAGAATGATAGTACAAATGACATTATTATTTATGAAAATATAGATAGAGACTTCAAGGCTCGATTTAAAAAGGAAGTTGAAAATTCCTTACAACCCTCAAATCAAAAGGTAAGTACTTCATACCTTTTTCCTTGATTATTATTAGTTTCTTTTTAGTCAGCCTCTTATATCTCTATATTTTCTTAGTGACAGTCATTTTCTTTCATGGCCTCGTAATTAGGTTTGTAGGTACATCATGAAGGTTTCCAAGTCTCTCACAATAGATGGAAGAATTGGGAAGAAGGGATACAATTTTGTGGCAAGAGGATTCTCCCAAGATCAATCATAAAACTCAGCAAGTGTTATTTCAAGAGAGAGACATATTATATACATCTAGAACCATGTCAAGTCCCTAGGAAAGCTCCTAGTTAATAGGGAGAAGATAGCTAGGTAGTTTGGAAGGATTATGTGATAGAGAAATATCATTACATCATGAAGAATGATGTGTGGAAATTGTGTCGAGACTTGAAGGTAAGTCAGTGGTGACTTCCAAGTGGGTCTACAAGATTAGGCATGTGCTAGACAGAAACATAGAGAAGTACAAAGTGAGATTCGTGACACAAGGTTTCTCTCAGAAAGAGGGAGAGGACTATGAAGAAACACTTAATCTAGTTTCGAGGTACACTTGTATTAGAACTATTATTTCTATTTCTTCTATTATGGGTTGGAAATTGCACCAGATATATTTGGAGACCGCTTTCCTAAATGGAGAAATTAAGGAAGAAGAAGCGTACATAGAACTACCTCAGGGCTTTGAGGTATATGAGATGGAATCTCATTGTTCTAGACTAAGGAAGGATTTGTACAAAATCAATTAGGCACCTCAAGCATGGTATTCTCAGATTGACAGATACTTGATGAAATTTGGTTTCACCAAGAATGATGTTGATCCTAATATTTACTACAAGTTTGTTAAAAGTAAGCTTTTGATCTTGTTGTTATATGTTGATCACTTTTTTCTAATAAGAGTAGAAAATTTCATTGATCAAGTGTAAGAGGAAGTTCACCTCTGAGTTTGAGATGAAGGATCTAGGTTTGATGCATTACTACCTGGGAATAGAAGGATCGAAGAAACCGAGTAAGATATTCCTTGGTAAAGTGAAGTATATCATTATGATCCTTTAAAGATTTGAGATGATGGACTATGAGTACATGGGCACTCCCATGGTGACTAATCTAAATAAGCTAAGAGGCTTTGTTTCAAACCTAGTCATATTGACAATGTACAAACAATCATACAATATGGAAGGACTAGTATTCCAAGTGGATGTCATGGATTGAGATTGTGAGACTAGATGCTCTAAGGCTTGAGGTATTTAAGAGTAGTATGACTTCTCTGAGTGGACCATGATAGGCATCAGATATGCTTTAGTGACTAGAAAATAGTAGTGGTAGAGGAAGAATCCAAGATTTCCAAAATAGGTTTAAATGTCAAAGGGAGGACCAAGTGAGGGTGACTCAAAATGAAATACGGTGATGGATCCAAGAAGGAAATTGTCAGTTTATGGTTAAGTTGAGGAGTACAACACAACATGTGTTAAGGTACCAACATGTTACAAATGGATATGGATTGAGATATGCGTCAACTAATAAAATACACCAACAGATTTATACAAATTTAGATTAAGAAGAGAGTGTAGAAGACAAAAAGAGCACATTAAGATGTTGTATCAATTTGGGTTCTACTATAATATCCTAGATGAGTAAAAACATAGATACGTTTCACCAATTTATAAAATATTACACAAAATACATGAGCACTATTTCATAAAATGTTATGATGAACATTACTTCATGAAAATTAATTACCATTCTATTTATATCCAACATCAACACATCATATCATCGTTGTGTTTTCAAATTACTAAAATTTGAACTCATTCACAGCATTTGAAATTACACAAATGCATTATCAAATTGTTTTATCTTTTAGCTTTTCTTAGATAAAATTTAGTATATAAAAATATATTCACTATTCTTTAATTATTTTACTAACTTTTTGTATCTTTATTAGCAAGTAAAATTAATACTTTTTAAGACAATCAATCTATTTCATGATAAAATTTTGAATATTTAATTTTTTTATATAAAGCATTATCTGTTTTACTAATTATTTTTCCAATTATTTAAAAAGAAAAATCAATCATTAGTTGGATGCTTTTTATCAATTAAATTTAAACAAACAATAACTTTTCCATATATTTTTAATTAAAATTGTTCACTATAATTACAAATATATTATTTTAGAATTGTCATAATTAAAAATAAATAAATACATTTCATTTTCAACTTCATACATGTAATATATACATGTAATGAGAGAATGTATGGTTTAGTGAGATGGCATTAAAAAAAATGGACACCCTACTTTATTAAATACCAAAGTAAATTGTGAACACACTCTTACTTGATGAAAATTAGTTGTTGTTATTTTGTTTATATATAATAGTAATATTTGAGATGCACAATACTATTTTACGAAATCTCACATAATTGTGAAAGTGCACTTTGTTGTTATATCACCCTGAACAACTTTTCTCTGTTACATATTTAGTAATGTACGTGTTATTATTACTAGTCCCCACCATGTGGCAATGGTCGGGACTATAACAATCGAAATGGTAGTTATAAGTATTAGTTTCCACTGTTCATTATAAGCAATAAGGATTAATAAGTGATGTTTTGGTGAGGAATAGGCAATGTTTTTAGGTTTAAGTGTATTTTCAATAACGCAAATTTTTTTAGCCATCTTATTCGGCCTCTTCTCGTGGCCAGAAGCTATAACCATATAATATAATCAACTTTTTCCTTCACATTTCTTTAGCATTCTGAAATGAGGAAACTAACGCTAGCATTCCCTGAAAGCATTAAATGTTATGATTTTCTGACTTGCCTATAAACCTCTATGTGACCATGTTAATAGTGCAACCACGTATTCAATATTTGCATGTAATCTGACATCTGGCAACAGTCACATTTGCATGTAATCTCACATCTACGCAGTACTGCCCTCGTGTCTGGTTCGTGTTCTTCATTGGCACATCGTACTTGTCCTTGTCCTTCATTGGCACCTCGTACTGGTCCTTGTCCTTCATTGGCACCTCCCACCTCCCACTTGTTTTGTTGGTTGCCTGGCTTTTACTGTTGCTGGTTCAAGCTGTGCTTCAGGCAAGCCTAATATAGAACTAGAACAAGCTAAGATTACAAAATCAGAACAAGCTAAGATAATGAACATTGGTAAGCTCGATACATACATGAGCAGAGGCATCCCTTCACAGACCCTGCTTTTCTATTTCTCTGGGTTAGGGGAAATTCTTTATTATGGTTTTCTATTTTTTTTTCCTTTGCTATGATTTCATGTATCTTTTGCTATGATTTCCTGAACAGTAAATTTTCCCATTAAATTTGCATTCATGATTTAATGGGAATTCTATACTTTACAGTCAATTTGCATTCATGATTTAATGGGAATTCTATACTTCACAGTCAATTTTCATTTATGATTGAGTTCTGTGTAATTGTGCAATTTTGTAATTCAAGTTTCAGTAATTCCATTAATAGCTTTGAGTAATTCGCCAAAGCACACTATCAGTAATTTCATTAATAGTCTTTATCAAAACACAATATGAAGAAATTAATAGCTTTCAACAAAACACAATATGAGGAAATTTTCACTGTAAATTTTTATTGATGATTGAATGGAAATTCTATACTTCATAGTCAATTTTCAATTTTTATTTATGATTGAATTCTATGAAATTGTGCAATTTTGTAATTCAATTTTCAGTAATTCCATTAATAGCTTTCAGTAATTTGGCAAAGCACAATATGCTGATGAACTAAGTCAATTATGAAGCATCACTTCTACAAACTGTACACTGCAATTACGCTTAAGACTTTGCTAGCAAAGCATCTATATGTCTCACAGTCATCAAAATCCTCTATTTTTAGCAAGAATCTATATGTCTCACAGTCATCAAAATCCTCTATTTTTAGCAAGAAGCAGGGTCAACAAAAATAATTTGCATAATAAATCGAGAAGCGAGACCGACTTGCCTTTGCAAATGCGTGCTCATTCATTGTCAAAAATAAAACGAGAATTTCATTAAGCGTAGTGGTTCCCTGACTCAAAATCCACAGGTTTCAAAACCATTCTTCCAGTTTGAAAATATCATTAGGGGGAATCCAATTCGAAAATATCATTAGGTGCATTGGTTCCCCGACCCCAAATTGACAGGCTGCAGAACCATCCTTCCAGTTCTGAGCGCAATGATTCCCCGACCCCAAATCACTAGGCGGCAGAACCATCCTTCCAGTTCTTGTTGCGTTTCTGCGTGAGATAAGGTGGCATGGAAAATATTCAAAATGTGGCTACTTTCCAGTTTAATCAATAAATGTCATTGCAAGTGTTACTTGGTTGTTTCGGTATTTGGACGTGTGTTCATAATAAAAGTGAACAAAGAGCTCACCTCTATTCTGGCATACCTCCGATGTGGTTTGGTCTCATTGCCTTGGTTTTCCTTCACATGCCCTTCCTTTCTCTCGAATACGTGCTCACCCACATAAATACTATTTCAAGTTTACCAGCCAAAAAATACAAACCTCTCCGGGTGCATTGATTTAACTATTAAAATCTTACAAAAAAATTTTATAGTCTATTATTCATATTGTATTTCAGTCTATTATTCATATTCTACAATTTTATATCTGATTATATAAAATTCATCACTCAATCAAATTATTATAGTGCAAAATTGTAGGGCAGCTCTATTACCCAGTTGAGGTTCAAACCCTCTCATAAAATAGTACGTATTTAGTATATTGTTTGTTATGCTCTCTAATAATTCATGTTCTCTCTGGACAAATCAAATCGCTCTCATCAAAGAACCCTATACAAAAGCGAGAGCCTTTTTTTCTCTCCAATATGTGCTCTCACCCACATAATAGTAGGACCCTTTATATATAATATTGGAATCCCAAAACATTAATGCACTACGCTGTTAGAAACGAGATATGAGAGAAAGTCAAACAATTGTTGCTGCATGAAATAAATTCCAGGATCTTAATTCAGAGAATAACTCCTCTATCGGGAAACAAAGAAGGCCTCAACCTAACTTACCTACCTGAAGGTCCCGTGTGGCCAGAGAGATGCCGGAACCTTCTCCCTTGTTTGGCCTTTCCACTATCATAATGAAAGTTCGAGACCTATACGGTCAGACGTTCAGGTTGTAGCCGCATGAGAGATACCGAAACCTTCTCCGTTGTTCGACCCTTCCACTATGATAAAGGAAAGTTGGAGATCTATACGGTCATACGTTCGGGTTGTGAATACATCATGTAGTTCTGTTAGGCATTCCAGGTAATAAAGTAAGGGGAAAAAAATTCAAGAGCTCTTAAACCATAGAAGGACAATATATCTGTTTTTTTCAGATGTTAATCAAATTATATACACCATTTGCAATTATTGAATAGCTTCAAAAATCCGAGTGCGCTTGAATCTATATTCTGTATCGATGCCCAGCTCTTCAATTTGGCTTTAATCTAAATATCATACTACCATAAAATAAATTATCAATATAATCTATTCCAACTGCAGATCTGAATTCATTTAGAGCAGTCCGGGATTCTGGTGCAGTGCAATGTTTGTCTTCAAATTAAGAATTTACTATACTCTAAAAAGATTAGAAATTTATAATATATTAATCTATTATTTTCCTTTAATTAGTTCATTCTTGTTACCAAGAATTACCTATTTCGTAATTATTAACAGAGTTTTATGATTTTGGGGCCTAAATGTTCTTTTAAATCTAAGAACCGTTGTGTGATTTGATGGGTTTAATACAGTGACTATGGAAACTGTAAAGTGTCCATTGAGTTGTTTGATTTAATTTCCAAACCATTCCATTCTACTCGCAATTCTTTTATTGTATTCGCAAATCACAAGTTGAAATTATGAGAATCTAAATCTACTTCATTTAAACTTGTAACAACTCGCTTCCAATAGAATTCCCAAATCTTTATTATATTGTTTTGCATATTTTAGATTAGTAGATTGATATGGAATTTAATTTTCATCAGTGGTCAAAATCATGTAGTTACGTTTTAATGAC
The DNA here is from genome assembly GCA_000404065.3 of Pinus taeda. Classification (NCBI taxonomy): domain Eukaryota; kingdom Viridiplantae; phylum Streptophyta; class Pinopsida; order Pinales; family Pinaceae; genus Pinus; species Pinus taeda. Next base: position 200,222 of record APFE031620835.1, read on the forward strand.
CAATCAACTTTCTTGAGAAGCATCAGTTAGTTAAAAAAACAAATGGAAGGCATTAGAATTCTTTGTATTATTTCAAATATCAGACTAAATCAAATTTGGGCTTCTTAATGTATTTGAATTCTATTGTTTGTACTTATATAATATATTAATGTGAAACTTCGTCTACTTCTAAACAAGGTAGGCCATTACCAATAATATACATAGTATTGAACTAGATTCAAAAGATTTCTAGGCTCCAGGCTCTGGTGCTTTAAGCAGAGACAACTTTTCAAAAGATTTCTAGGCTCCAGGCTCTGGTGCTTTAAGCAGAGACAACTTTTCAGTATACCTGGCCTCATTTCTCTTGTTTGAAGCAATGCAATTGGGAGTGGAGTCCCATTAATATTCTATAGTTGCACTTCAAAGCTAAAATCCTAATGAATTCTGAGTGCAAGCATTGAGGGTGTCTTCAATCTCACACAAGAGGAATTCCTATTAGACTTGCTTTAATGTATGTTCCTGAACTTAATTAAATGTGCCATTAGAAGGCTATATGTTCCTTGGGCAGGGACTTATTGCTCCCAACCCATCTTGTTTTTGAAAAATCACATTTTAGATAATTGTAATTCTTGGTGGTTCAACCCAACTACTTGGTCCACTTACATAGATGATCAATGAGACCATACATATTTACTTTTTCCTACTTGGTTAATCTATGATTCATGTTCAATTACCAGTATACAATCCAATTTCGTTGGATTATCAGGTTTACTTAACATAGTTGATTAATTTTTACAAAGAGTGTAATTTTATTGTATTAATTATTAGCATAATTATATTAGTAAATGTGATTAATATACATCCAAAGTGTGTAATTGCGATTACTATTATTAATTAATAGCTATTTAATAGTATTGTTATTATTAACTAATTATATTATTAATTATTGTATTATTATTATTAATATTACAGATATTATTGTTAGTTAAATTTAATAACATTATTAATTAATTTATTGGAGAATAAAAATTTATTAATTTATTAATTTCATAAATATTATGAATAAATTCATTGATTCATAATTAATTAATAAATAATAATAATAAATAACTATAAGATTTTTCTTTCAGATTAATCACATCATTTATTTCTGACCAAGAATTCAATGATGTGATTAATTTGAAAGATAGTCTCTTTATCAATATGGATCATAAAAGTCTAAGACTTAAAATAATAACTAATTATTATTATTATTATTATTATTATTTTTATTTAAAATATTGTTAATTAAAAAAATAATTACAAATATAGATATGGTTAATATTAAACCGTAGATTAATAAACTCAAGGGATTGATATTATAAAACCAAGGTATATGAACTGTAAAATAAATATTATAAACCCTAAAATAAGCATGGTTGGCAATGGTTCATTTCCATATTGAGACAATCATTGAACCATGGTTGACCATGGTTGATTTTCATAGCAAGACAATCTTAGTCATAATGCGACATTGGACCGTGGTTGATTTTGATATTGAGACAACCATTGTCACAATGCGACATTAGACAATCATTGAACATTGGACCATAGTTCACCATGATTGATATTATAAAACTAAAGGAATAATGAACCTAAGGGATTGATATTATAAGCCAAAAGAAATAATAAACCCAAGGCATTAATACTAAAACCCCAAGGGATTATGAACCCAAGGGAATAATATTAAACACAAGGGACTAATATTATAAATCCAAGGTATATAAACCCTAAGATAAATATTATAAATATTAAAATTAAACATTGTAGACCATGGTTGGCCGTGGTTGATTTTCATATTTAGGCAATCCTTGTCACATTGCAACGGTGGGCCATGGTTGACCACACTTAAGTCTGGTTGATTATCATATCAAGAAAATATTTGTCACAATGTGGTGTTTGACCATGGTTGACCATGATTGACCATGGATGACCATAATTATCATATTGAAACAATCTTTGTCATAATGCAACATTGAACCATGGTTGAGATAATGATTGATTTTCATCTTGAGAAAATCTTTGTGACTATCTGATGTAGGAACATGGCTAAGCATGATTAACCATGGTTGACCATGATTGATTTTATAAAATATTGTTGACCATGGTTGTCCATGATTGAATTTATAAAACATGGTTTACCATGATCGATATTATAAACCCAAGGGAATAATAAACCTTATGAATTAAAGCTGAAAAGCCAATGGATTATATTCCTAAGGGAATACTAGTAAACGTTAGGAATATAAACCCTTAGATTAATATAACCAAGGGATTCATATTATAAACCCAATATAATAATAAGCCCAATGAATAAAAAACATAAACCCAAGGTATATCAATCCTAAGATAAATATTATAAACCCTAAAATAAACATGGCTCACAATGGTTCACCGTTGTGTATTTCCATATTAAAACAATCCTTGTCACAATGCAATGTTGGGCCATTGCTGACGATGGTTGACTATGATTAATTTTCATATCGAGGCAATCTTTTTCACCATCTGACGTTGGACCATGGTTGACCATGGTTGATTTTAATATTCAGAAAATCATTGTCATAATGTGACATTTGACCATGGTTGACCATGGTTGGCTATGATTGACCATGGTTGACCATGACTCATATTATAAACCCAAGGGACTAATATTATAAACCCAAAGGAATAATATACCCAAGTGATTAATACTAAAGCCCGAAAGGAAGAATATTAAACCTAATAGACTAACATTATAAACCTAAGGTATATAAACCCTAAGATAAATATTATAAACACAAAAATAAACATGGTTTACCATGGCTGATGATGGTTGATTTTCATATTAAGACAATCCTTGTCATAATGCGATGTTGGACCATGCTTGACCATGCTTAACCATGGTTGAGACAATCTTTGTCATGATAAAATGTTGAACCATGGTTGAACATTGTTAACCATGGTTGACCATGATAAATTTAATAAAATATGGTTGACCATGGTTGACCATGGTTTAATTTATAAAAGATGATTGACCATGGTTAACCATGATTGATATTATGAACCCAAGGGGATAATGAATCCTAGGGATTAATACATAAAAGGCAAGAGGCTATAAAACATGGATGATCACAGTTGACCATGATCGATATTATAAACCTAACAAAATAATAAACACTAGTGATTAATAGAAAAAACCCAAGGGATTATAAACGTAAGGGAATAATATTAAACCCTAGGAATATGAACCTTGAAATTAATAAACCCAATGGATTGATATTATAAACCTAAAGGACTAATAAGCTTAAGGGATACAAACTATAAACCCAACATATATAGAACCTAAGATAAATATTATAAACCCTAAAAAATAGGCATGGTGGACCACGTTTAGCCTTTTTTTATTTCCATATTGAGATAAGCCTTGTCACAATGAAATATTTGACCATACTTGATCATACTTAACCATTACTTATGTTCATATCGATACAATTTTTCTCACACTACGATGTTGGACCATGGTTGGTCATGGTTGATTTTCATATTGAGACAATCATTACCACAATGTGACATTCTACCATGGTTAACCATGATTGGCTATGATTGACAATGATTGACCATTATTGATACTATAAACCCAAGGGAATAATAAACCAAAGGGGATAATACTAAAACCCCAAGGGAAGAATATTTAACCCAAGGGACTAATTTTATAAAACCAAGATATATAAATATTAAGATAAAAATTATACACACTAAAATAAACATGGTTGAACATGGTTGACCATGGTTGAGTTTCATATCAAGACAATATTTGTCACATTACGACGTTGAACCATGGTTGACAATGATTGACCATAGATGACCACATTTTGATTTTATAAAACATGGTTGATTACGGTTGACCATGATTTACCATGATTATCATATTGAGATAATCTTTTTCATAATGCGATGTTGGAACATGGCTGAGACAATGATTGATTTTCATATTGAGACAATCTTTTCCACAATGTGACATTGCATCATGGTTGAATATGAGTAACCATGGTAGACCGTGATTGACTTTATAAAATATGGTTGCCCATGATTGAATTCATAAAACATCATTGACCGTGATTTATATTATAAGCCCTAGGGAAAAATACTATAAACTTAAGGGACTATAAACCTAAGTGAATAATATTAAACCCTAGGAATATGAACCCTTAGATTAATAAATCCATGAGATTTATATTATACACCTAAGGGAATACTAAACCCAAGGGATAAAAATTATACTCCCAAGGTATATAAACCCTAAAACAAACATGGTTGCCATGGTTGATTTCCATATTGAGACAATCCTCATCAGAATGTGACAATGGACCATGGTTGACCATGCTTCACCATGATTTATTTCCACACCAAGAAAATCTTTGTCACATTGCAACATTGGACCATGGTTTATTTTCATATTTAGATAATCTTTGTCACAATGTGACGATATTTGACCATGATTATCATATTGAGACAATCTTTGTCATAATGCGATGTTGGACCATGCTTGAGACAATGATTGATTTTCATATTAAGACAATCTTTGTCACAATGTGACATTGGACCATTGTTGACCATCATTAACCATGGTTGAGCACCATTGATTTTATAAAATATAGTTGATCATGGTTGACCATGATTGAATTTATAAAATATAGTTGACCATGATTGATATACATCGAAGGCGTTAATTATGATTATTATGGTATCATTAGTTAATATTACTACTATTATTAAATAATATTACTATTATTAATTAATTATTATTATTAGTATTTTAATTCTAATTATTATATTATTATTTATATTATTATTAATATTACTCTTTTTGTCAATTAAATTAATAGCAGTATTAGTTAATAATATTTAATAATTTTTCATTTCATTCATTATCAATTAATTCATTAAATAATAAATTTATTTAATTTATTAATTATTAATTTCATATAAAATTAATTGATTTATAATTAATCAATAAATAATAATAATAATAACTATTTTATTATATTACTATCAATATTATTTACTAATTAATTTTTGTTAATAAAAAAAAAATTATTAAATATAAATATTGCTAAAATTAAACCCTAGGAATGTGAACCCATAGATTAATAAACCCAAGGGAATAATAATCCCAAGGGATAGAAATTATAAAACCAAGGCATATAAAGTGTAATATAAATATTATAAACCCTAAAATAAACATGGTTGACCATGGTTCATTTCCATATTGAGGCAATCCTTGGACTATGGTTGACCATGCTTGACCATGCTTGACCATGATTGATTTTCATAGCGAGACAAACTTTGTCACAATGCAAGTTTGGACCATGGTTGACCATGATTGATTTTGATATTGAGACAATCATTGTCACAATGTGACATTCGACCATGGTTGACCATAGTTGATCATGATTGATATTATATACCCAAACGAATAATAAACCTAAGGGATTGATATTATAAACCAAAAGGAATAATAAACCCAAAGCATTAATACTAAAATCCAAAGAGATTATGAACCCAAGGGAATAATATTAAACCCAAGGGTGTAATCTTATAAACCCAAAATATATAAGACCTAAGGTAAATATTATAAATATTAAAATAAACATGGTTTACCATGGTTGATTTTCATATTGAGATAATCCTTGTCACAATGCAGCATTGGACCATGGTTGACAATGCTTAAGTGTGGTTTATTTTCATTTCAAGATAATCTTTGTCACAATGTGATGTTTGACTATGATTGACCATGATTGACCATGGATGACCATGTTTATTTTATAAAACATGCTTTACCAAGATAGTCCATGATTGACCATGGTTGACCATCATTATCATATTGAAATAATTTCTTTCATAATGCCATCTTGGACCATGGTTCAGATAATGATTGACTTTCATATTGAGACAATATTTGTCACAATGCGATGTAGGAGCATGGCTAACCATGATTAACCATGGTTGACCATGATTGATTTTATAAAATATAGTTGATGATGGTTGTCCATGATTGAATTTACAAAACTTGGTTGACCATGGTTGTCCATGATTGAATTTATAAAACATGGTTGACCATGATCGATTTTATAAACCTAAGTGAATAATAAGCCTTAGGGATTAATATTAAAAAGCCAAGGGATTATAAACCTAAGGGAATAATATTAAACACTAGGAATATGAACCCTTAGATTAATAAACCCAAGAGATCTATATTATATACCCAAGCAAATAATAAGCCCAATGGATAAGAATTATAAAGTAAAGGTATATAAATCTTAAAATAAATATTGAAAACCCTAAAATAAACATGGTTGACCATGGTTCACCATGGTGTATTTCCATGTTGAAACAATCCTTGACATAATGCAATGTTGGATCATGGTTGACCATGGTTGACAATAATTGATTTTCATATCGAAACAATATTTGTCATCATGTGATGTTGGACCATGGTTGATTTTTATATTGAGACAATCATTGTCATAATGTGAAATTTAACCGTGGTTGACCATGGTTGGCTATGATTGACCATGGTTGACCATCGTTGACCATGGTTTGCTATGATTGATCATGGTTGACCATCGTTGACCATGGTTGGCTATGATTGACCATAGTTGACAATAGTGTATATTATAAACCCAATCGATTGATATTATAAACCCAAGGGAATAATAAAACAAACTGATTAATACTAAAATAGTAAGGAGTTATGAACCCAAGGGAATAATATTAAACCAAGTAGACTAATATTATAAACCCTAGGTATATAAACCCTAAGGAAAATACTATAAATACTAAAATAAACATGGTTCATGATAATTGATGATGGTTTATTTTCATATCCTGTCATAATGCGATGTTGCACCATGGTTGACCATACTTAACCATGGTTGATTTTTATATCAAGAAAATCTTTGTCACAATGCGATGTTCGACCATCGTTGACCATGATTAATCATGGAAGACCATGTTTGATTTTAAAAAGCATGGTTTAACATGGTTGACCATGATTGACCATGGTTGACTATGGTTGATCTTGATTATCATATTGAGAAAATCTTTGTCATAATGCAACATTGGACCATGGTTGAGACAATGATTGATTTTCATTTGGAGACAATATTTGTGACAATGTGATGTTGAACCATGTTTGACCATCATTAGCCATGGTTGACCACGATAAATTTAGGAAAATATGGTTGACCATCATTAAATTTATAAAATATGGTTTCCCATGGTTAACCATGCTTGATATTATAAACCCACGAGAATAATGAACCCCAGGGATTAATACTAAAAACACAATGGGCTATAAAACATGGTTGACCACAATTGACCATGATCGATATTATAAACTAAATAGAATAATAAACCCTAGGGATTAATACTAAAACCCCAAGGAATTATAAACGTAAGGGAATAATATTAAACCCTAGGAATATGTACCCTTAAATTAATAGACCCAATGGATTGATATTTTAAGCCCAAAGGAATAATAAATTGAAGGGATACAAATTATAAGCCCAACGTATGTAAACCCTAATATAAACATTATAAACCCTAAAATAAACATGGTTGGACATGTTTAGCCATTGTTGATTTCCATATTGAGACAATCCTTGTCACATTGAAATGTTGGACCATGCTTGACCATGCTTAGCAATGACTGATTTTCATATTGAGACAATCTTTATCACAATGCGATGTTGGACCATGGTTAGCCATGGTTGATTTTCATATTGAGACAATCATTGTCACAATGACACATTCTACCATGGTTAACCATGATTGACAATGAATGACCATCATTGATACTATAAACCAAAGGGATTAATAATAAAACCCAAGGGATTATGAACCCAAGAGAATAACATTAAACCCAAGGGACTAATATTATAAACCCAGGGTATATAAAATCTAAGATAAATATTATAAACACTAAAATAAACATGGTTGAACATGTTTGATTTTCATATTGAGAAAATTCTTGTGACATTGCAATGTTGGACCATGCTTAACCATGGTTGTTTTTCATATCAAGACAATCTTTGTCACAATGCGATGTTCAACCATGGTTGACCATAGACGACCATGTTTGATTTTATAAAACATGTTTGATCACAGTTGACCATGGTTGACCATGATTGACTATGATTATCATATTGAAACAAATTTTGTCATAATGCAATGTTGGACCATGGTTGAGACAATGATTGATTTTCAAATTGAGACAATCTTTGTCACAATGCTACGTTGGACCATGGTTGACCACGATTGATTTTATAAAATATTATTGACCATGATTGAATTTATAAACCATCGTTGACCAAGATTGATATTATAAACCCAACGGAATATTAAACCCTAGGTATAAAGACTAAAAACTCAATGGACTATGAACCTAACTGAATAATATTAAACCCTAGGAATATGAACCCTTAGATTAATAAACCCAAGGGATAAAAATATAAACACAAGGTATATAAACCCTAAAATAAATATTGTTAACCCTAAAATAAATATGGTTGGCCATGGTTGATTTATTTATCGAGACAATCTTTGTCACAATGGGATGTTGGACCATGGTTGATCATGCCTCACTATGATTGATCTTCATATCAAGACAAAATTTGTCCTAATGCAACGTTGGACAATGGCTGATTTTTATATCCATGTAATCTTTGTCACAATGCGGCGATCTTTTACAATGATTATCATATTGAGACAATCTTTGTCATAATGCAATGTTGAACAATGCTTGAGACAATGATTGATTTTCATATTGAGACAGTCTTTGTCACAATGTGACGTTGAACCATGGTTGACCATGATTAACTGTGGTTCACCACGATTGATTTTGTAAAATATGGTTGAGAATGGTTGACCATGATTGAATTTATAAAACATGGTTGATAATGATTAATATTGTAAACCCTAGGGATTAACACTAAAAACTCAAGGGACTATATACCTAAGTGAATAATATTAAACCCTAGGAATATGAACTCATAGATTGATAAACCCAATGGATTGATATTATAAACCCAAGGAAATAATAAACCCAAAACTAAATATTATAAACCCTAAAATAAACATGGTTGTCCATGGTTGATTTCCATATTTAGTGAATCCTTGTCACAATGCGACATTGGATCATGGATGACCATGATTTATTTTCATATCAAGAAAGTCTTTGTCACAATGCGATGTTGAACCATGGTTGATTTTCATATCGAGAAAATTTTTGTCACAATGCGACAATAGACCATGGTTGACCATGATTGACTTTGTTTGACTAAGGATGACTATGAGTGAACAATCTTCACTATTGTTGAGTATGGTAAACATATATTTGACTAAAATTGACCATGGTTGACTACTTATACATTGACTGCAAAGGTTGACTACAAAGGTTAAATATGTTTGCCTATGTCATCATGATGATTTTAGATATGTGTTTATACTTATGTGTAAACATGTAAAAGATAATATCTATCAATTTTCATGGTTCAACATGATCTTCATGGTCACTATCTTTGACCAAAATGATCATGATTATGATGTGTTAGTGTTTAAATTAATAAATTATTAACATGTAAATTTATTAATCAACACAATAATCTATTGTTATATTATATTTATAATCTATTAAGTTTAAATCATATATTAAGTTTAAAATAATATTAATAATAGTAATTAATTATACAATTAATATTATTTATATTATTATTAATAAAGTAAATATTATATATAATATATTATATATATATAATTTATATATATAATATTTTTTAATTTGCAATTTAAAATATTTTTTTTTTACCTGTCTAATAAAATGAATGGAGAAATTAAGATTCATGTAAATTAAATATTTATTTTTAATATTATTTATAATATTACGTGTCTACATTTTCCATTAAAATAAAAAAAATTTTTTTCAAATATATTTTAGAAATTATAAAATAAATTAAATTTTTATAAATTATAACTATTTCTAGAGCTCACCACATGGACATGATAATAAAAAAAAAAAAGTATTTCTCCATGGTACATTTATACAGTCAAAATAACATATGCGCCATATCTCACTTTTGCAGAAGAGGAATGTATTCAGTGGCTTTCGATATTACGGGTATTTAAATTCAGTTACAGCAATTCCTTCAAAATTTTGTATTGCCGCTGGGATTCTTGCAAGGGAGTATTGAGCTGTCGACCAGGGTTCCAGTCCCACCCCCAATGTTAACAGAATAAGTGACGCCCAAATCACGCATTTAAGCGGAGAGATGCGGCTGTACAAACATTTCCAACAGGAATACAAAAGAAACAATAGATATCATAGCATGCTAAAAAATTAGAACAACCCAAATTCTGATTTGTCAAATAAGTTAAATTTGAAAGATGAGGATTAACGGCTAAAAAATAGAGGACAAAAACCTCTCGTAAACAGCTCCACATGCTCTGAAAATCGAATATTTCCTCGCAGTTAACCTCTTTCTCAGGCCGCTTACTTTCACAACGAATCGATATAAATAGATCCGCCATGGCAACTCCTTGGTCCTGTACAAAAAATCAGCCTGGTGAATAATCTTGTTGATTAGTCTCTGTGCAACATGGTTGTCTGTCTGTAGAAAAAGTCAGCCTGGTGAATAATCTTGTTGATTAGTCTTTGTGCAATATGGTTGTCTGCCTGTAGAAAAAGTCAGCCTGGTGAATAATCTTGTTGATTAGTCTCTGTGCAATATGGTTGTCGCTTTATGTAGCCCTTCTGCCATTGAACAATGGTAAAGTTCTTCATGCCAAATCGATTGAGAAAAATGGCCAAACAATCTTTCAATCCAAAGCGCCCAACTGATAATCTGGTAGATGACCCATGCCATTGAATCGATCCATCGACAGTAACATGGCTTCTAAGACAACTAAGCCACCGTCGTTTCACTTTATTACAGGGGCTTCATTGATTTCTAATGTCCCATGCGTTGTCAATGCACTAGACCCCATGTGTCACGCCCCCAATTCTTTTTGGGTTAAATTGGCCAGGTGCGGCACAGCCCAAGTAACCAACATTTCCATTATTGACTTACTTTACGAACTACGCCTTTTAACATTCATTATAACCATGAATAACTTCATAATGTGCGGAAACCATTATAAAATAGTATGATAGAACAGCACCAAAAATACAACCATATGCAAGATAATCTTTTTATTATGTAAGAGAGTTTTGTACAATGGCCGAGAGCGAAGCTCCACCGGCGTTCATAACCAAGGTCGGGCGCCCGCCCGTGCAAGAGCGCACGGCGGTTACACCTTGCCTTACCCAAATATACAACAACACAATATAACGCGCACAGAAGACTTTGCCCGAACGGGTGAGCGCGCCCATGCACACGCACACCACCTACAAATGACTTGCGTTCAACCGAACACACACCCGGTGGGCGGGCGCCTCACTATGCCCTCCACCCGCACCTTCAACCACCTACACGAAGTGCCCGTGTCACCTTGCCCGACTCGGCGGCGCATCTCCAATGCGCCTTCAAGCTGGGGTTAAGTGCGACTTCGCACTTCCTCTTGAGCGATGAGTGAATGTGATGATCGTTGGTTTGAATGACCAACTCTCCACAAGTTTATATGCCTCCATGGTGTGGCGACCTCACTCGCGGCCGACCCACCAAAGCGCCCAAGCCGACGCACTCAAATGATGTGCAACGCCGTCCTTACAAGTCAGCTTACTCGTCGTTTGCCACGCCCAACACGCCATACATATACCCATGAGCGCCACTTCTATCCACGTGGACGCCTTGCCTTGGTCACTCACGGTGTCTTTTGTGACTTAGTCAATTTTCGCGGAGGTAGGCACGCATGCCCAGTCGCCCAATCACTGCAGGTCGTTACATCCTCCCCTACTGGAAATCATTGTCGCCCTCGACAATCCCGACTGCCTCAGTATCTTCCATTCATACTTCACAATCTTCTTCTTCCATCTCCAAAGCGAATCCTCCGATTCCCAACTCTCCTCTTCCGGTACATTCTTCCATCTGACAAGATACTCCCGTCTCATGTGGCAACCAATCCCTGTAGTTCTGAAGCTCAAAATCTTCTCCAACTCCAATCCTGGTTTATCTACAATCTTGGCTGGTCCTCTCGGCAGTTCAGCTCTCTCTGGATGATCAGCATCAAGAATGCATCTCTTCAACTGACTAATGTGAAAAACTGGATGCTTCATGTGCATATGGTGCCGAAGCTCCAGCTCATAAGCAACTTCCCCCACTTTCTTCTTCACCTGGAATGGTCCCTCATACCTCCGTGTCAGTTTGCTTGTAGTCCCCTTGGCTGGCTGAAATTGCTCCCCGGTAATCCTGAGAAACACCATATCTCCCACACTGAAGTGCACATCCCGTCTTCCCCTATCAGCATACTTCTTCATTCTCCTTGCAGCATCGTGCAAGTGCAATCATGCCAACTCCAAGGTCTCCTCCCAACCCTTCATGAACTTCTTCGCATGAGAACTCCTCAAAAAACCCCCTGTCACTACGGTATGCGGTGCAACCAGCATCTGCCCATTCACCAACTCAAATGGACTGTACCCTGTCATAGAACTCTTTTGAACATTGTAGCTAAACTGTGCAATATCCAAGAGTTCAAGCCAATTCTTCTGATTAGCCGTCACATAATGTCTCAAGTAGTCCTCCAGCAATGCATTGATCCTCTCGGTCTGCCCATCTGTCTGCGGATGGTAGCTCGAACTCATCAACAACTCTGTCCCCACTAGCTTGAACAATGTGGTCCAAAATCTGCCTGTAAAATGTAGATCTCTATCCGACACAATGCTCAATGGCATCCCCCAATACTTCACTATGTTCTTAAAGAACAACTCCGTAGTCCGCTCAGCTCCACAAGGCATCTTTGTAGGAACAAAGACAACATACTTGGAAAAATGATCAACCACTGTTGACCATAATCCCATTATACCCCTGAACCTGTGGTAACTAAGTGATCAAGTCCATCGAGACACTCATTCATGGCCTCTCAGGAATCAGTAAAGGCTGCAACAGTCCTCCTTGCCTCGGAGTATCTGATTTGTCCTGCTGACAAATGATGCACGTATATACATACTCCTCCACATCCTCCCGCATCTTCTCCCAAAAGAATCCTCTTCCCAACAATGCCATGGAATGACGTTGCCCTGGGTGGCCAACCCACGGAGAATCGTGGCACTCCTTCAAAAGGTGCCTCCTAAGTCGAGATGACTTTGGAACATAGAGTCAGTTTCCAAAGAACAAGAACCCGTCCCGTAGAAAGAACTTTCTTGTCTTCCCTTCCTTTATCTGCTTCACTATATTCTACGCCAAAGTATCGGTTTCAACACTCTCCTTGAGTTTATTCTGCATCTCTTCTAACATCTGAACCCAACTTCTACTCCTTGGTGCCCGGTCTTCACCCTCCAATGCTGCAAGTTGTCCCTTCCTACTAAGGGCATCTTCTAGTGCATTGTGTCTATGCAGTCTATATTCAATAGACATGTCGAATTCTGCCAACGAGCTTGCTTCACAGAAAGCTTCGGTTGTGATGCAAAATAACTTGCTGCAACGTTGTCAGTCTTGACAACAAATGGCTTCCCAATCAGGTAATAACTCCACACATGAAGACAGTGAATGACCGCAGTCATCTCCTTCTCATGAATTGGATACCTTCGTTCTCTATCCTGCAACTTCCGACTCTCATACACCGCCGGATGCCCATCCTGCATAAGAACCCCTCCTATGGAAAAATCTGAAGCATCAGTGTGTACCTCAAACGGTCTGCCGAAGTCAGGCAACTTCAGTATTGGTGATGTAACCATCATTCTCTTCAAGTCATCAAATGTCTTTTGACATTTATCCGTCCAACACCACCTCTTGTCCTTTTTCAAGAGGTCTGTCAGTGCCCATGTCACCTTGGAGTACTCTTCTACAAACTTCCGTTGGTAGTTGGTCATGCCCAAGAACACCCTCATCTCATGGACATTCTTCGGTTCAACCCAGTCCTCGCTCGCCTTCACTCTGCTCGGCTCCATCTGTATGTACCTTTGACCAACAATATGCCTAAGGAACGGAATCTCGGTCTGAGTGAACACACACTTAGACTTCCTCAAGAACAATTGATTTGCCCTTAGTGCCTCAAACACCATTGCCAAGTGCTTCTTATGACCCTCCATGTTGTCACTGTACACCACTATATCGTCCAAGTACACTACTACGAACGAATCCAAGCATGGTCGTAGAACATCATTCATCAAAGTGCAAAATGTAGCAGGAGCATTACACAACCCAAATGGCATAACAAGGAACTCAAAGCTACCATACCTTGTTACTATCGCGGTCTTCTTCTCGTCTCCTTCAGCTATCTGCACCTGATAATACCCATGCCTCAAGTCCAGCTTGGAAAACACTCGGGTTTTCGCAAGCTTGTCAAAGCAATCAGCAGCCAATGGCAAAGGATACCTGCTCCTTACCGTCTGCTTGTTCAATGCACGGTAGTCACAGCACATCCATAGTTCATTGGAATCCTTCCTCCGCTGGAACAATACTGGAGCTCCATAAAGGTACCTTGAAGGTCTAATGAAACCTGCATCAGCTAACTCCTTTAGCTGTCGTTTCAATTCCTCCAACTCAAGCCCTGATAAACGATAAGGTGCTCTTATTGGGGGTTGCTTCCCTGGTTCAAGCTCAATGCTATGGTCCACTGCACGCCTTGGTGGAAGCTTCTTCGGCAGCTCATCAGGCATCAAATCCACATACCTAGTCAGCGCATCAGAAATCTTGGTCGGAATAGGCGTCCCCACTCCATCACCTTCGACTCCCTTGAACATCACCGCATATGTTTCCATATCTGACTCCTTCATAGCCTTCTCCAAACTCAGTGCAGAAACATGCTGCACCTTGACTTTCTTCCTTTGCCTATGAGTGGGCAAAGTCCAAGTTTGTGACTATCCAACCAACACCACCTCATCATAGAAGGGGACAACAATAGCCCTGTTGCACTTCAAGAAATCATGTACGAGTATCATATCAAAGTCGTTCATCTCCATCACCGTGAAGTCCAACTGACCATTCCAGTCTTTTATCTACACTGGAACTTCATGTGCCAAACCCGCCATCTTAGCTCTAGAGTTCACTGCCTTGACCTCCATGTTCGATGGGAGGATCATCAGTCCAACCTATTTTGCCAACCGTGTCATCATGAAATTATGAGTGGCCCCTGTGTCCACAAGAGCTTGAATGGTCTTGCCACGGACCATCAAGTCCACGAAACCCAGGCTATTCATCCATGATTTCTCCATAACATTTCCCTGCATACATACCCGTTCACTGCATTCATCATCAAGCAACAGCTTCACCACCTGTGAACCTGCTCTGATACCACCTGTCACGCCCCCAATTCTTTTTGTGTTAAATTGGTCCGGTGCGGCACCGCCTAAGTAACCAACATTTTCCATTATTGACTTACTTTACGAACTACGCCTTTTAACATTCATTATAACCATGAATAACTTCATAATGTGCAGAAACCATTATAAAATAGCATGATAGAACAATAGCAAGAATACAACCATATGCAAGATAATCTTTTTATTATGTAAGAGAGTTTTGTACAATGGCTGGGAGCGAAGCTCCACCGACTTTCATAACCAAGGTCGGGCGCCCGCCCATGCAAGAGCGCATGATGGTCACACCTCGCCTTACCCAAATATACAACAACACGATATAACGTGCACACAAGACTTTGCCCGAACGGGCGGGCGCGCCCGTGCACAGCGGCATGACCTACAAACGGCTTGTGTTCAACCGAACACACACCCGACGGGCGGGCGCCTCACTACGCCCTCCACCCGCACCTCCAACCGCCTACAGGAAGTGCCCGTGTCACCTTGCCCGACTCGGCGGGCGCATCTCCAACGCGCCTTCAAGCTGTGGTTAAGTGCGACTTCGCACTTCCTCTTGAGCGATGAGTGAATGCGATGATCGTTGGTTTGAATGACCAACTCTCCACAAGTTTATACGCCTCCATGGTGTGGCGACCTCACCTGCGGCCGACCCACCAAAGTGCCCAAGCCGAAGGACTGAAACGATGTGCAACGCCTTCCTTACAAGTCGGCCTATTCGTCGTTTGCCACGCCCAACTCGCCATACATATACCCATGAGCGCCACTTCTATCTGCGAGCACACCTTGCCTTGGTCACTCACGGTGTCTTTTGTGACTTAATCAATTTTCGTGGAGGTAGGCACACACGCCCAGTCACCCGATGACTGCAAGTCATTACACCATCACTTAGAAAAAGGATATTCACTGTAACAAAATCACCGCCGTACATGTGTAAACAACTAAAATGTCAAACCCGGTACATCCACCGGTGGTAGATATAAAGACACCTTCCACGAATTATTTATAATTTAGTGAAGCGAAAAAATAAGATTTTAGACAAAAACGATAGGAAGTGATGGACACTTCAACAACAATTTATTGATCTCAAATATTTGTTGAGTTCACTTTTCTTTATATTAGAGAAAGTGATAGACACTCCAACAACCATTTATTGATCTCAAATATTTGTTGAGTTCACTTTTCTTTATATTCCTAAGAGTAAGGAATTTTCATCAACCTTAAAGTTTTCTCATAATATTTTTTATATTCATTTTACATTTTTTTAACTTTTTTATTATCACATTCAATTGACTTTAATTAGTTATATAAATCTTAATTTTAAATAAAGCGCTATATATATAAAAAAAAATTATAAATGATTGCAAAAGGTCTTATTACTCTCTATTGAAATAGAATATAAAAAGTTTATACAAAACCCAAAAAATTAATTTGAAAAAAAAAAGTGTAATCCTCATAAAATAGAATATCAAATGTTTATACAAAACCAAAAAAAAAATAATTTGAAAAAAAGGCATAATCCTAGTAGCAAAAAACAAAACAGTCATGTTTTATGACTATCTATCCAAACACACACACACATATATATATATATTATTCTGTAGTAAATTTTTATAATTTCGATTTATTTATTTATTCATAATTATTAGTTAAATTAGTTTATGGATTTTGGATAAGTGGTGATCAGGTTTTTTGTTAAGGCACTCCTTGATATGAAGTCAGTGGTTTAATTCTTGGGTGATATATTGGACATGACGAAAATGTAATCTCACCAAGCTTACAAAAAAACTTATTAGTTAAATTATAGAAATTTAATTTCTATGGAATATTCTAATTATTTACAGTAGTATACATAGATTAATTGTTGACATTTATCTCCAATGTAGTTATGTTTTTTTAACCTTTTTAATTAAATTGATTGATTAAAACATGAAGTGTAAAATGAAGTGTGTTATGGTTTTTGACTTGTGGTGTTCATAAGTCATGGTATTGGCTTATTGTATCATAACAAAGCCTATCTATAGATTAAAAATCTAAATAGTAAAGTGGAGGTAAATTTTCATGATTAAGAATCTTGTTCAATATATATATATA
>APFE031620837.1:0-31460 GCA_000404065.3 Pinus taeda
TAATCAGATAAGGATTGCACCCCAGGACTAGGATAAAACCACTTTTACTAGCCCTTGGGGGACCTTCGCTTACAAGGTTCTCCCATTTGGGCTATGTAATGCCCCAGCAACATTTCAGAGAGCGGTCATAGGTATCTTTTCTGATATGATAAATGATTCCTTAGAAATTTTTATGGACGAATTTACTCCTTATGGAACAACCTTTGAAGATGCCCTGCAGAATCTTGAAAAAGTACTTAAGCGGTGTATAGAAGCACATCTTGCCTTAAGTACTGAGAAATGCCATATGATGATGAATGAAGGCATTGTATTAGGCCACTTTGTTTCATTATTAGGAATTCAAGTCGATCCTGTAAAAATACAGGTAATTTTGACCCTCCCTATCCCCAAAACCCAGACAGAAGTAAGGAGTTTCTTAGGACATGCAGGGTATTACAGAAGATTTATTAAAGATTTTTCTAAGATAGCTTCCCCTCTATTTGTGTTATTAACGAAAAACGATGAATTTAAGTGGACTGATGATTGTGAAAAAGCATTTGATCAGCTTAAACATCAGTTGTCCATAGCTCCCATTTGAGAGGACCAGATTGGGCACTCCTCTTTCACATATCCTCTGATGCCTCAGACACTGCCATTGGAGCTATCCTGGGGCAGGAAGAAAATGGTCTTCCCTATGCCATTTATTTCATTAGTAAAAACATGACTCCTGCAGGACTTAATTACACGGTCACTGAGAAAGAATTTCTAGCAGTTATTTATGCTATCAACAAATTTAGGCATTACATCACTGGTTATACTACTTTTGTGCATACCGATCACTCGGCCATTAAATACCTAATGAATAAATCAGTTACAAATGCTTGAGTCACTAGATGGTTACTGTTATTACAGGAATTTGATATCATAATTGTAGACAGACCAGGAAAAGAAAATGTAGTTGTTGACTTTCTTTCTCGGTTGAAAACTAACGAAAATATTCCAGTAAATGATTCTTTTCCCGATGAGTATTTATTTGCAATCTCTGCTCACTCACCTTGGTACGCAGATATTGCTAACTACTTAGCTGCAGGAAAATTACCATCACACCTATCGCACAGAGAAAAAGGAAAGTTATTCAGCAGAGCGCTAGGTACAACTGGATAAGCGGATGTCTGTTTCGCACAGGACTCGATCAGGAGATCCGGAGATGCATTGGTGAAGATCAGATTTATGATGTACTGAAAGCTTGCCACGATGGACCTTGTGGAGGACATTTCGCAGATAAAATAATAGCACACAAAGTCCTCAGGATGGGATATTACTGGCCCTCAATATTCAAATATGCAAAGAAATATGTTAGGGCCTGTGATAGCTGCCAAAGAATGGGCCAGCCTAACCACAGGGACGAAATTCCACTCAATCCCCAGGTAATTCTTGAACCATTTGGAAGATGGGCAATAGATTTTGTAGGTCCCATTAACCCTCCATCTAATCAAAGAGTTTACATACTAGTATGTACAGATTACATGACTAAGTGGGTAGAGGCCAAGGCACTTATCAAAGCTAATGAGGAATCGGTATTAACATTTTTATTTGAAGAAATCTTTTTTAGGTATGGGTTGCCTAGGGAGCTAGTCACTGATGGAGGACCTCCTTTTAATTCCCATGGCTTCAAAGACACATTGCAAAAATACCATATTAAGCATAGAATGACCACACCTTATCACCCCCAGTCAAATGGGCAGGTGGAAAGCACCAACAAAGTCATAGAAGATATTCTGACAAAAACAATAAAGGAAAACAGGAGGGACTGGTTTCAAAAGCTGCCTGAAGCACTTTGGGCTTATAGAACCACTTGGAAGAACACCACATGCTTTTCACCCTATGAGTTAGTTTTTGGTAAAAATGTTGTTTTCCCTTTGGAGTTTGAAATCAAAACTTTGAGAACTGTTTTAGCTGTTAACCTTGATTTGACTGATGCATAGACAGCCAGGTTGCAGCAGTCGCAGGAGCTAGACGAGAAAAGATTGGATGCCATCCACCAGACAACCATGATTCAGCAACAAAGAACTAGATGGCATGACAGAACTATTAAGCAGAAGCAGTTCTAGAAAGGTAACTGGGCTTTACTGTATGACTCCCGTTTCGAGAATTTCCAAGGTAAATTGAGAACAAGGTGGCTAGGACCGTATGAAATAGATGTTGTATTTCCAAACGGAACAGTCAGATTTTTGACGATTGATGATAATAGGATACCGTTATTAGTGAATGGATACCGACTCCGTTCGTATCAACAGCCTGTTTATAAGGAGGATTTCAAAGCTACCTGCATGGCAGAACTACACTATGTTTTTTTGGGGGAATTTGCCTCCCCTCAAGGCACTTAAATTTCTGTTCATTTATTTATTCTTAGATTAGATTTCTGAACTAATAATCCCTGCCAAGGGGCTTCTATATTACAATTAGTTGTTTTGCAGATCTTACTTTTGGAGGATGGCTGAGAATGAAAATCCTAAAAGGATCACTTTGCAGCTTGGGAACGCTTTTTGGATCATAAGTCAAGTTTTACATCATTTTTCCATTGCTGCAACACCAGTCCCTGTTGCTGCAACACCATTTTCTGTTAATGTAATATCATTCCCTGTTGCTGCAACACCACTTTCATCTTTCCCTGTTGCTGCAACACCACTTTCTATCATTCCCCGTTGCTGCAACACCACTTTCTGTCATTCCCTGTTGCTGCAACACCACTTTCATCTTTCCTCGTTGCTGCAACACCACTTTCCGTCATTCCCCGTTGCTGCAACACCACTTTCCGTCATTCCCCGTTGCTGCAACACCACTTTTCGTCATTCCCCGTTGCTACAACACCACTTTCCATCAATACAATATCATTCCTCGTTGCCGTAACACCATTTACCGCACGAGCTTATGTTCCGGCAAAACGTCACTTTTCAACACTGCAACACCAATCCCAACACTTAATGAATCATCATCCTGATGGGACATATTTCACTGCATTCAAGGGACCAGCCAAGCACTCTAACAAGTACACGTCGTCACTGCTACTCCCCGTCAGATCGCTTGTGTGGTCATGATTAAAAGCCCGTTCAAATTATGATTAAGCCAGAAAAGACAAGTTAAGACTTTTGCATGCGATTAAAGGTAAAAAGTAAAGGTACGCATGTTTAAGTGTGAATATTAATTTATAGTTAATGCGGAGATGTGATACGATTGCCGAAATCATTATACTGCCAATCAAATCATTCAGCCGTAGATTTGGGGGGGATTACCAAAATATCACAATTATTCCATAACACGTAATCGCCGCACCCTTATCCCTTGCGGTAATATCTAAAATTTACTTTTCCATAGCATATCCTCATTTGTAACGGTTTGATCTGTTCCAAACTCGGAAACCAAGCTCTGCATCGTGTATTGTTCGCTGAAGTAGCAGCTACGGGAGGAAAATTGATTACCTATGAACCTGGCATGACAGCGTTACTAGAACTCTACCCCGAGGTTTATCAAATTTTTCTGCAGGCAGGATGGGTAGATTACTTCAGAAGACTTCCAGACTTCAACACACAACAAGTGTTTGAGTTCGCTTGCAATTTGAGAGAGGGATTTTCGACAGTCCAGGGAGTACATATACCGGTAACAGAGGAAGATGTAGCCCAAGTCTCTGGGCTACCAACCAACGGTATACGATGGTTCAGCAGGAAACATCTTATTTTGGATGCGCAGCAAGGCTTCTTTCTTTCTACCAGGCGAACACGTAGAAGCTAAAGGCAGAGGGGTCGCTCTTTAGTCACTGCCTCCACCATGGTCAAAGGTCGCGCAGTTTGTTAAGCAATACTTAACTTGCGAAGGTCATTACCAGGTAATTTACCAACATGACTTTGTTTTGTTAAATCATTTGAGGCATCAAATGTTCATAAATATGCCCTATTATCTATTGGGTTGTCTGAAAAACATGTCACATTATGCTGAAAAAGCGAAGCATCCAACCCTTTCCCTTAAACACCATAGGTTAGTCCAACTCCTGATAAATAGAGGCTTTGCTCTAAATCAACCACCCCCTGTCATTAACCCTCCCCAGCAAATAGAAGAAGATCCTCAGCAGGAGGAGGAAGTTCCCCAGCAGCCGGAACAAGTACCCCAGGAGGAAGCTCCCCAGCCGGAACAAGTACCCCATGAGGAAGTTCCCCAACAGCCAGAACAAATACCTCAGGAAGTCCCCCAGCAACCAGAGCAAATTCCTCAAGAAATTCCTCAGCAATTAACAGTAGAAACACCCCTGCAGAGGACCCCATCCCCCAATGAAGCTCAACCATCTACTCCTGTGCTTCATATTTCTACTGATGATTCTGAGGATAATTCTCCCATTGCTTCTATTAAAAGGAAAAAACAGCAGCAAACTGAAATTTCACCAAAAAGAAGAAGAACCAGGGCTTCAATCAAAGCAGCTGCTAGTCCTGATAGTTTCCCCAGCCCCAAGGAAAGTGACCGAAAAAGAAAAATTGTTGATTTTCCTGCCTCCTTAAAGAGGCAGAGAAAACGGTCAACCCCAGCAGTTAAATTTACCAGCCCTTTGATTTCCAGTTCTTCACCTATTATCCTAACACCCCGTAGTCCAATTTTTCCAGAACAGTCCCCTTCCTCACCCTCTGCAGCTGAGATGCAGAGCGTTGACAACTTTGTGACAGTATTTTCTGAGGCAGTTGATACACAAGAACCAACTGCCGAAAAATCCAAAATAGACACCCAAGATGATATGGGGCAAGTGGCTGCTACACAAGAACCAACCACTAACCCAACAGGTGACACACAAGAACCACCTGTTGGGGATGCAAATGCCCAAATGAACGCGGAACAACAATCCTCTCGTCCACTAGAGCCTGCAGGCACGCAAGCCCCGCCTACCATAGCCTCCCTGCAGGAAGAAATTGAGTATTTAAAATCCCAGATTAAAGATTATCAACAAGAGATAATAATGGTCAAGGAAGCCTACCAGAATGAATATAATCTCCACTTCCTAGCACGGGTAGCAACGGTAACAGAAAAGAGTCAGTATAATGAGTACATGTGCAGTGAATGTGGAGAATTATACACTCAAGCAGGATATAAGGTAGTACATGTCCTAATGAATGAAGCTAATTCGCCACCCCCTGCTGCTACAGAAAAACCTGCTGTTGTAATCAAAACAGAACAACCTGCTGTGACACAAGAACCAACAGGGAAAGCAACAGAAGAATACGACAACCTGCTGTCACACAAGAACCAACAGGAGTTGCAGGAATAGAAGAATAAAAACCCGTTTTTACACAAGAACTAGCAGGTTTTCCAAAAGCTGTAAAAGAAGAAATACAACAGCCTGCTGTCACACAAGAACCAACAGGAGCTGCAGGAGCGGAAAAAGAACAACATGTTGTCACACAAGAATCAACAGGTTTTCCAACAGCTATGGAGGAAGACATGGCACCACCACGACCCACCCAAACTACTGTAGAACAGAGACCCTTCATTGACGCTCATGCACGGATTGAAGTCACTGGACTCTACTGTGTCAAGGAAGCATATGCACAAACTGAAGACACTGAACTTCACTGTGTCAAGGAAGCGTATGCACAGACTGAAGTCACTGGACTCCACTGTGTCAAGGATGCCTATGCACAGACTGAAACTCCTTCTGTAAAAAATGCTCACATGGAGACCTCTAGCTTTCAGCAGCTAAAGGATACATGGAAAAGAGAATATGAGCTCTCACAAGGAAAGGCATTCCAACAGCAGAAGTCACTCTGGTTCAGTTATGCATATAGAAATTGGGATGCATTGGAACAGTCTAGAGCCCAGCATAAAGAAAATAAGGAGGTAAAAGCTAGGCTATCCCATGCTTTTGATCTGCTTCAGAGGGTATTGGCTACAAGAAAGCCCTCTTTTAACTATGCAGTATTTTTGAGAGAACGCCTGGCGTTCTTACAAATAAAAGCAATAAGAGATGGAAGACCGTACCAAGTTAATACACCTGACTAGTTTATTGCAACATTCAAGGAAGCACCACATAACGATCAAAACCTGCTTTGTGAACTCTATCTTCACAATGAGGCTATGCCTGAAGATAGAGCGATGAATATACTTCCTGTTGTTAGTGATATTCAATTAAGAGCATTTATCTCTTTTCTAGCTAATCAATTAACTTGGAAAAATGCCTACATGTCAGCAGAACATAATGAGAACAACTACCTCCCGTGGATTCGAAATGAACCACACAATCCAACCACTTTCATTGCACAACATCGGAATTATGTAAGTAATCCAGAACTGGCTGACCATATAAAGAAGCTACAGGCAGGGGTTTTGCAAGACTGCCAGCATTATGTGAAAACAAAAGGGGCACTGGCTGTTGAAGCAAATAAGTTATTCTGGGAACATTGTCCCAGAGAAAGACAGGAATACCACCCCTACAATCCCCTTAATCTCTAGGTAGCAATTTCACGCATACATTTTTATGTTAAATGTATGGAAAACTGTGCGGAGAAATGGATTGGCTACCATTTTCATTTCCCTCTCTTATGGTTACCGGGTCGGCAATATAAAGCTCATTATAAACTAACCAAGAAGGAGGAGGTAGTAGCATGGCAGCAAATACAGAATGTTCAAGGATTCAGAAGTAAGTCGGATAAAGCCTTCTCGAGCTACTCTCTCAGACACTGTTCATCCCAGTTCTCCGACTCAGATTCAGACTAAACGTTGCATGAGGACATGTAACCCTTTCAGTTGGGGGGGATGTTAGGACTCTGAATTGTCTATTTTTGACCCTACATTTTTCTATGATATTACTCTTTTTTTTATCTATGAATTGAAACCCTTGATATCATTCTTGAACTCATCATCCCAAGGTATGAAGTAACTCTCCTAATTTGCTATATGATTAATTATTCAACACATATTCATGTTATCTTTACAATTAATCACCTAAGTCACAGACAATTGATTGGAATTGTTCAAAGTCCACAGAATCATGAGTCATGGTTGCTGCAACACCAGGAACAACAACTGTACAGTTGTTGCAACACCAGAAGCAACAACTGAATAAAGTGGGAAATGTCTTAATTCGCAATAGCAACTGTCTGAAGCTGGCAAGACTATACTCGGACGATGATGATAAAGCAGGATCAAGTCAATCCAGCCACAGACGCGGGAAAATCAGGAACAACACAAAGTATTTTAAGGACGGTTAAGATGCACCGAATCAGCAACAATAGCAGAGTAACCGAAGATAGCATGAGGAATCCAAGGAGATAGACGAAGATCATCCGTTTTACAATAGCAGAAAGAACCGATTAACCAAGGATGACAAAGATAATATATGGTTGTAACAGTATGATGTAACAGGAATCGATTTCCTATTTTTGTACAGGAGAATTAAACTGTAGAACAATCTATTGTAATAGATGTCTCCTCTATAAAGAGGAGACATCTACAGTTGAAAAACTAGCACGTAATACTGAATCATTGTAATGCTGAAGGTCAGAACTTCTGTTGTAATTGAACTCTTGGCAGATGAATAAAGTTTGGTTATGAGCATTTTAATTTAGTAATTGTGTGCAGGGGAATCTTGTGAGAGGGACAGGACCCACCTTCTTCACAAGATTCACCCCCTTCTTTTCCTGTTAAGTGTGTGTTAATTCTGTATGTGTTAGCCTTGCTTCTGGTATTTTTCTTTTGCTGATATGCTGTTCCTTTAATCGATTGGCGCTATGAGAAATGTGTCACCGGTGAATAGGATTTTGGTGTGTATTGGCGACTGATCACAGAGGCAGGTGCTCGGCGTCCTTATTCTGAGGATAGGGTCCTGGTCCTCTGTTACAAACAACCATCATTTTTTCGCAGATTTGTTATCTCTACTTAATTTCATTTCATTTCTACAATAGTTTAAGACTGCTGTAACATAGAGTAAGTGTTTGATAGGAATTAGATTTGTTTTACTATAGCTTTTAATGCTTTTGAACTTAAAGTACATACAGTACGCGATCACCTTTGAGATAAAAAGACTTTCCCGGGTTGACAAATTAATGTGGTGCTCAAATGTTAATCAATAACAATTCGAGCGACCAACAACCTCAAGATAATTTGGACACATATTCTCTTCTCTTTTGTCTTGGTTCACACAGGTTCGATTGAAGGAGTTCGATCAAGGGTCCAAAATCACAGGCGAAAGGTTCGCTATGGGTTAAGGTCTTTTGTATCTCCGTCGTTGGCACATAACATGGAATTCTGGTCCTTGGTCGCTAGTGCATAACCCGATGAGAGTGACTATAGACCCTTGGGCACTGACACATAGGCTTATGGGAGTGACTATGGCTTCAAAGACAGATCTGGAGGTATCAATGCCCAGTCACTCATATAGAGTGGTCCTTAGAGTGACCAGGACATCTCTATTGCTCACACAAAAATAGTAAGGGAGTGACTGTGGGTTTTAAATGTATTACACCATAGTCATAAGCACAAAATTTCATGAGAGCGACCATGCAATCACAGATGCACACATACAATGACTGAGATAGAGACTAAGGAGTTTTGGTCACACACAAACAATTTTGATGAGAGCGACTCGAGTTGAGATCTAGGGTTTGACATCGTGACTTCATTGACTTCAGTGATATGGTAGGTTTGGGTTTCTCTCTACTGTTATATAGATCTGTAGATCTGATTTGTTAGTTTCCATTGCAAACATATGTATTGGGCTCATTGACAGTAACAACAATGCTCATCATTGTTCAACACAGTGAAAACAATATACAACAATTGACATAAGTTTGTGACAACACATTACAACCATCAGCATGAGGGTTCTGATTCCTAGCATGATTAGATCTGTTTCACAGATGTCATTATTATTTTTATGCATAGATAAAGTTAAGGATCATTGCACTCTCTTTTGCTGCATCATTTGATGACGATCTAAGAAGAATAATATTTGCAAGGGTATTCCCCATAGTGGGTTTTTCCCTGGTCTCGGACCAATCTTGGTGTCTCTATGTGTGTGCATAATTTCTTTAATTTTTCTTTTTATGTTCCATTGCATTGATGATTATGGTGATGTTTTTTCTTCCTATGTAATTGCATATGCTGATGTATAATGGTGTATATCTAAATAATGTAATGATGATATGGGGTGAACTTAAAGTATTAATGGTGAAATGCAATTATCAAAGTAAAGAACAATGTCGCCCTAAGAAAATTTAACATACATTACACGACTTGATCCTAATAGTCCATACATGACTGCATTTTACAATGATTTACAACTCAGGGCTTTTCATGACCTTTACATCAAGAGACATATATGACATTTATAACAAAAAATAGAGACCTAAATAGTGATGTAGCAAGACCATGATAATCATCATCAACTTTCATGCACCATACAAGAATCTACAACATAATCATCTGATATCAACAACATATAATAGTAGCAACATGAACATCCTCATCATCAAGAAGTAATATATCATTAGAAAAATAAGATAGTGTAGCACCCATCAAATATGCGATGTTTCCAAGCATCACCAAGCAGTTGTAGCAGCAACATATCAATAATCATCGTCTCGACTTCATGTAACATGATTTTTCCACATATGGGAAGAGACATAATCCATAGGCAACAATATCAATCACTTGAAACTCAACACCATCATAATTTCTTCATGCATTCATGAAAGAAAAGGATAACCTTCAACATTAATAATGACCATAGCATATACTTGATCAAGTGTATCAAATAGAATTATCACACCATAAACAACTTTACTAAAATGAAACTCAAGTAATTATCCATAAGATAACAACCTACAATTCATCCATCATCAATATATATAATATATATATCTTCTCATCAATGAGAAATGCCAACAACATGAACTCATTATCATCAACCAATCGTAGCGTAAGATTATGCAATCAAGCTCTATTAGTAGCTCATCTCCTTGATTTCATGTCATCAAGATCAACATGATATTTGTTAGGGTCCCATATTATAGGGATCTTATTCATTTTAGTCTTTCTATTCATTTGAGGTCATTTTCTAAATGTGAGTCTTGATTTCATTTGTATTGTGGTTTAAAGAGGTATTTTTTGAATAAGAGGTTTAGATTGGGATTCAGTGTCATGTAAATTTTTTAAGTCAAAAGGTTACATTTGCTAAAACACGAAGTGTAGTGTCTTGAAGGATTATGGCACTGCAACCCCAATCAAATATGTCCATAAACCAAGGGCTTCTAAACCCCTAAAAGTGTTATTTCATACCCTAAAGGAACAAGGTCAGCTGATTACATCATTTCCCAAAAGTTCTCCCTGAAAAATTGCTCAGAACTGGTCAAAACTGGACCATACAGACTGCTCCATGCTGAGGGTGCGATGTATCTCACTTGTCACATGCAAAGGGTGTGATTCATACTGAAAAGGCCTTCTGTAGGGTGTGATGAGTGAGAGCAGACAAATGGCAGAGGCAGTTTGCTAGGTGGAAACCTAGAGAATCTTCTAGAAACTGCTCATTTGACACTTGCCTCTCTGAATTCGCCTAGGGATGAGTAAGAGATCATGAATCTCCAAGGGAAACCCAAGAACTATCAGTGAAATGACACTAATCAAAATCCCAGAAGCTGACTCACCCACCTGCAAATATCTATATATGGATCCCTCATCCTAGAGATCCAAAGGCTGGAATTTTGTAATTTGTAAGGAAGTGTTGTTGGTTTCTCCTTGAGACATTGTATTGTTGGGTGATCTAAGCTTTTCATGAGATGAAGAGGGCTTTTGTGTTGGAAGGATGGCAATGGATCAGACAGCTGGGTTGTAATCTTTTCTTCTAATACTTCTATCAATAAAGCTATTTGAGTTTTCCTCCATATACTTGTATATCTCTGAATTTTGTATTTGTGTATGCATTTGTATGGTTAATGTACATCTAGTTTTACATTATTTATGGTTATAGATCTCTATGCTTTGATGGTATTTTGTTTCTTTGACTCTATAGGTGTTCTTTGAAGTGGGACAAATGAGAAAGGAGTGGCGAAAGCTATA
This sequence comes from Pinus taeda, assembly GCA_000404065.3. Lineage (NCBI taxonomy): Eukaryota > Viridiplantae > Streptophyta > Pinopsida > Pinales > Pinaceae > Pinus > Pinus taeda. Next base: position 11,068 of record APFE031620837.1, read on the forward strand.
TCAAGGGAGAGAGTAAACAACTAAGGATCCAAGCGAAAGACTAAGGTTGGTGCTCTCTGCTTCTCTCTCATATCTCTTTCATAAAGGAAAACAAAAGTTACTTTAAATTGTTTGTTTCTAAGATAGCTACCCGTCTTAGTGGGACTAGCAAATCTGAGTAGACACTAGTTTTCCCGATAACAAAATGGCGACTTCTTGTTGTTTCATTAAAAAATGAAACAACTCCCTATCTAAGTCGAGTATTTCAAAGATCTCGAAGGTAAACCTTCATTCCAACCACCTCATTGAATGCAATGAAGCTTGGGGGGCATGCATCTCGATTTTCGTCATTATGCTGGGGGGATGCAAACTTATAACAAGCATAGTTTTTTCATTTTAAGCTTGTGTAAACATGAAACCAAAAAACGAGCAGGTTTACGTGAAGTTCAAGCCTGTTAAAAAATAAACCTAGCAATGAGAATATGTTTCCCAAAAGTTCAAGCTCATTAAAAAATGAACCCACCTTTCGGTAAATAACCTTCCTGATCGCATTGCTATCAGCGTTTGAGCCTTGGTTGTGTTCTTACCATCACCTCCACTTTTTAGCCGATCATCCCCCTCCACTTGATTGTTTACCCTTTTGAGGAATAGCTGTAACAAGTGATTCTGTTAGCCACCTTCTTTACACTGCCATGATTGGAAAGTTCCAAACTTTACCCGGAACTAGTTGCTACCCAAAAATATCACTCGTTCCTCATAGATGAGTCTCTTTTAAGCTCTTTATAGACTCGTAAAATATAAAAAGATTGCCGAGAAATTGGCCTCTCCAGATCTTAAAGTGATTGGAAGTGCCATCCCTCTATATTTTAATCTTTTTGGACCTGAGGGATCATTACACAAAAATATCGAGCGCTTGTCTTTTTCGGCTCGTTAAAGTGATTAGAAAAGTCATCCCTTTCGTATCATTTTATATTTTTTCGAACTTAAGGGATTATACTACGAAAAATGATTATTGGAGTTTCATTTCTGTCTCTTTTCAGACTCTCTAAAACAGAAAAGGACTGAGTTATCTTTGTCGTTAAACTTGTTAAAACAATAGCGACAAACTTGTCCATTACAGACAAGAGTGAGTTTCACTATCACTAGGCTCGCTAAAACATAGCGACAGGTTTGCCTGAAGGGAAAATTATAGAACAAGCATATGTTATCCTTGTCAAGCTTCACAAAAATAAAGAGGTACTGGTTAGCAATGACTGGGGAAAAATTGGGAAGAAAACTTGAAGAACTTCATTGGTAGCAGGTCACTCTTGAACATGACACTTTCACTCCATCACCATGATTGAGTTGGGTTGGGTTATTCCGTTCACCGGTCTTATCATCGTTGGTCCTCCGTACCATCCATTTTTGGGTTAACGCTACCAATCCATTTTCAATGTCACCGATATGTTCAAGAGAAGTCACTAAGAGAATTCACCAACCCAGTTTATGCCTCATCTACTGCAATGCCTTCACTCTCCATTTTTCATGAACGCCACCCTGAACCTTGTATCATCAGATCGTTTTCACCTCCACAAAATCATTTGCTCCGTTCCTTGTTGTAGATGTGGGATTCATTAAGGCCCTCCTACGATGGGTCACTTCTTGTCGATATCAGCTAATTATCCAAGAAGTCGACTTAGGAACAACCCTTTCAGTACTTTGAAGCTTGCATGCCTCAATGGCAAGTTTCTCACTTCTGGCGACAGGTTTACATCAATGGCCTTCGACCAAAAAATTTTGCGTGGTGTTCGACATCGACTCATGTATTCACACCACGTCAATTGTACTCCAGTACCTTGAGGATCATTATCATTATCAGTGATTCCTCTTGTGCCTGTTAACAACTTACATCATTGGCTGGTAATCAGGCGATGTCTTTCCATGTTCAACACTAGAACATCTTTTCATATGGATCGACTTGTACTCCGGGCGAATATTGAACGAGTTTGAAGACCCCAGATCTAGTTTCATCCATCCGGTTTGTGATAATATTTAGGAAAATAAAGACATCAAATGTACATCATAGCTGCACAGATAATCATCCAAGCCAAGGGATGATGACTCTACCAGAATCATCAGTTTGCCACACAGACGGTTGTCTGTCCTATGTACATGAAAATGAATTTATAAAGCTAAGCATGGGAACGGCCACCTCAGCTAGATCATGAAAATATTATGAAGATAATTTATTGTATTGTATCTTATTACAGGTCACCTTCCAGTTCGAAAAACCTCGGATCCTCATGATAAAGCATTTTACCCGACATCAGAAGATTTACGACCTCATGCTTTAGGGGGCAACTGTTATAGACATATTTGGGCACTGTAACCCCAATCACATATGTCCATAAACCAAGGGCTTATAAACCCCTAAATTTTTTGTTTCATACCCTAAAAGAACAAGGTCAGCTGATTACATCATTTCCCAGAAGTTCTCCCTGAAAAACTGCTCAGAACTGGTCAAAACTGGACCATACAGACTGCTCCATGCTGAGGGTGCGATGCATCTCACCTATCACATGCAAAGGGTGTGATGCATACTGAAAATCCCTTCTGTAGGGTATGATGAGCGAGAGAAGACAAATGACAGAGGCAATTTTCTAAGTGGAAACCCAGAGAATCTTCTAGAAACTGCTCATTTGACACTTGCCTCTCTAAATTCACCCAGGGATGAGTAAGATATCATGAAATATCCAAGTGGAAGCAAGAACTATCAGTGAAATGACACTAATCAAAATCCCAGAAGCTGACTCACCCACCTGCAAATATCTATATATGGATCCCTCATCCTAGAGATCCAGAGGTTGGAATTTTGTAATTTGTAAGGAAGTGCTGTTGATTTCTCTTTGAGACATTGTATTGTTGGGTGATCTAAGCTTTTTATGAGGTGAATATGGCTTTCATGCTGGGAGGATGGAAATGGATCAGACAGCTGGGTTGTAATCCTTTCTTCTACTACTTCTATCAATAAAGCTATTTGAGTTTTCCTCCATATACTTGTATATCTCTGAATTTTGTATTTGTGTATGCATTTGTATGGTTAATGTACATTTGATTCTACATTATTTATGGTTATAGATCTCTATGCTTTGACAATATTTTGATGCTTTGACTCTACAGGTGTTCTTTGAAGTGGGACAAGTGAGAAAGGAGCGGTGAAAGCTCTATCAAGGGAGAGAGGAAACAAGCAAGGAGAAAGCGAAAGACTGAGGTTGGTGCTCTCTTCTTCTCTCTCATCTATCTCTCATAAAGGAAAACACAAGTTACTTTAAATTTTTTGTTTCTAAGATAGCTACCCGTCTTAGTGGGACTAGCAGATCTGAGTAAACACTAGTTTTCCTGATAACAATTAGGCAAGAAAGTGATCCTTAAGCTAATATAGGGCTTAGCCAAGCCACAACTTAAGTTTTCCTCTTTGATAAGAGGACTTCTAGAAATGTAATGATTAATCTAAATGTAAATTAATCCTATAATACAAGAAAAAGGAAAGAATTCCTAAGACTATCTTGATTAGGAAGATGTATATCTAACCTAACCAAGAGAAAAGTAATTAAATGATTGGGATTTAAATATGTTTGGGTTATAATAAATATAAAGCTAACAATGCAGTTCAATTAGCTAATATTATGAATACCAAAACACATTCTATTCAGAGATCTACTAACATGAATAATTGATCAACAATATTTAGGAAGTAGTTCACAAATTGATGATGATTATTAAATTAGTAACTCAAATGATTAAACAATAATATAAGGAAATAGTTCACAAGATATTATTGTTTGTTAAATCAGAATTAAAAGGTTGATTTATGAGTAAATAGTTACACATAAATCAAAGTTCAACGCACAAGAGAAGAGATAAATAACAATAGATAATTGAGGCAAATTACTCACATAAACAATAGTGCACAAATATAAATAAAAAGGATACATTTCTACCATTATAAAATAAAATAAGTATACAAGAAATAGTATTTTAAATATCAATTTATTGGAACTGTTTCTTTGGCTCTGATCTCCAATAGTCCTTTACAATGCTAAAACTATGCTACAAAAATTGAGCTACAGTAGTGCAACCTCAGCTCCCCGAACACAGTCCATAATGAAAAATAAAAGTCCCAAAATTATCCCTCAGATCTGAGATTTTAATCTCATCTCACCTATAGCTCTAAATTTCCCATTACAATAGTGTTTTTAAGAATTCTAGAATTGCAGAGAAGAGAAGTCTTTTCTCCATTCTACAAACTACTATTTATAATTACAAAATGAATTCAAAATAGGATAGTTGTTGAATAATAATTTTGTTCCAACAATTTTCATTGGTCATAGTTATTTTTTGCTCTTTATGGAGTAATTCCATTATTTGAAATCTTCTCTTCCTCATCTCTTCAACTATTCTCCTTCCAAAACCAATCAAAATTAAATTAAAATAAAAATACCAAATTTGGAATATAAAACATCTTCAAATCAAAACTTAATTAAATAAATAATAAAATGAAATCTAATATTTTCATTGATCTTTTTAAATATCTTATTGGTAAAGTATAACATATTCAAATGGATCTGTACTCTGCAGAAGCTATGACCAAATGAAAATGCAAAAACTTAAACTTAGAAAATTATTTTTGTTTACAAATTCGTAGCTTGATGTTATGCTAAATTTTAGACTCACTAAGTGACTAAATCTGGTCATGAAATCACTTTATAAATATTCTCCATGATTTTATCTATCCAACAAGCCATCATGGGTCTCATTTAGCCTAGTAAAACTCAACTTATGAGCTTCCAAAGTTGAAGTGTCAAAATTGCTAGAATTTTGGAAAATTTTAATTAAAAATCTAATCCTAAATTAAATTAAAAATTATTATTTAATTAATATTACATGAAGAAACAATGGAACACCTTCTCAATCTATGCCCTTTAACCTCCACCTTATGGAATTGGGTGGCTTCAATCTTTAGACAAATTGATAAGGACATTTTCAGCATCACTGGAACTTTGAAGAACTGGAGGAGAAACTTCTTTGATTATGAAATAACCAACAAAGCTTGGAATTTAGTTCCAGGCTTTCTAATCTGGGATGTCTGGAAAGAACACAACAATAGGATTTTCAAGAATAGATGGCCTCACCCTAGAGCATCATAGCTCAAATCATTATATAGCTCAAAGAGACTATAGGCATCCTTATAAAGAAACCCCCCGAGAACCCACCTCAAGACCAGGATGTTCAAATACTTTTGCATCTGGATCTTAAGGTGCCTTTCGCCCAAGGTAGAAGCAAGATAGTTAGTCACATAACAGCATATAAGGACTTCTGGCAACCTCCTCCTCATGGATTTTTGAAATTCAATATAGATGGAGACTCTAAAGGAAACCCTGGGGTGGCTGGTTATGGCGGAGTCATAAGAGATGAACATGGATACATAAAAGTCATATTTCATAGTTATTTGGGGAAAGCCACTAATAATATGGTGGAACTCATGGCCCTAGAGCAATGACTAGAAATCTTAATTGAATCAAATTTTCATAACACCATCATTGAAGTTGACTCTGAATTGATAGTCAATTTGGTCAAGAAAATATGCAATAGCACAGCACCAGAAAGACTGTCGAAACACTGGTGGTTATTGCAAGTATATCAACATATCCAATCACACTTGAAAACACTGAGAACCCTCAATTTTGTTCATGTTTGTAGAACTGCTAACAGGCTAGCAGATCAGTTGGAAAATGAAGGGGTACTTTGTTCAAAAAGTAATAGAAGATATAACTGGATGTCGATTGCCCCAGGAAAATTGCGTGAAGACTGTCATCAACAGGCTAACATAGATCAGGAGTACTTTCAGAGCTTGAGAAATAAGCAAAGCAAAGAATAATGGAAACTGAAGAAAGAGGACCATTCACAGGGAAGAAGCAGAAGGTAAACAGCGGGTAGGTTGGAAGGTTCCTGACCAAAGATGGCTCGGATCTCTATCATCCTATAAATTTCAGGCTGGAAAATACACATAGGTTAACTCTACAATCGAACCCAAAAAAATATAGATTGGTGGCATATTCTTTCTTTGGGTCTGAAAGAAATGTTAAAGGGTGGGCTATTTACTGAGATCACTGCCATCCTACGTAATTTGGGCGTAAATATGCTCGATCTTTAATTTTCAAACCGGACCCAAAATTTTATAGTGAGGAGGCTTATTTATTTTTCAGATCCATAAGAGAGGTTAAAAAGGGGGCTAGTTGTCATGATCCCTTTGGTTCTCCTCCATCCTATGGATTGTGAGCAGAGAAACTGCATGACTGATAATTCCTCATTTGGACCCAAAAAAGTTTAGGGCCTAAGGTCCTCTTCGGGTCCGTAAGAAGAGTTAAAGTGAGGGATAGGTGTCAGCCCGAAATTAACACATGACCGTTGGATCTTGGAAGGTAGGATCGCATAGTCTTTGGGATAACAAGTTAATTAATAGTTTATGGTTGGCCTTTTGTTGAAGTTTTGTGGGCCATCGGATCTGTGGGCCCATCCTCAAAGGCATTCAGTTTTCTATTTTGATGCACGGCAGTCTGACTAACAGGCTCCTCTGTAGTCTTGTTTGGGTTTTTCTTGGTTTTTGAAGTTTGTTTTGGTTTTTTGACAGTCCGGTTACTGTTGAATTTTCACAGAGCGGGTACAACTTTATGTACATTATGCATTTTACTAGTTTAATAGAAGGTCCCACTCTTACTTGAGAAAAAATATTAATTTAAAAATATTAAATTAATTACAGACTGATTATATAAAAATTAAAATAAATAAAATTTAATTAAGGTTATAATTTATTATATTAAAATTAAATTGATTATATTAAAATAAAAATTTAAATTATAATTAAATATAAAACAATATTATAATTTTAATATAATTAATATAATAAAATAAAACAAACCAATATTACAAATTTTACATGGCTTTAAGATTCATAATGAATCAAATTAAGTGGAGGAGTTCATGTATGGAGGGACTTTAATGAAGAGAGGGTGGAGGGTGATGTATGGAAGGCGAATGAGAGGCATAAGCAGACCTTTGATAAAACAAAAATATCCATCACATATTATCATATCGAATATTAGAGGTGAGTTGATATCGTAAGTTTTTAGATGTGCGCCAAATGAAAAAGGCGATATCCGATATTTTGATATCGAAACATTTTGAAATATCAGAAAAAATTTAAATCGGGACTATTATGAAATATTATGACTTTCCTGAAATATCGGGAAACTTTTATCAAGACTTTTATCGAATAACGAGAATTTCCAAATATCGGATATCAAGACTTTTTATCGAGATTTTTTTTCATCGAGACTTTTGTAAAGGAAGGGAGAAGGTGAGGTGAAGTGGGGCACACTTGGAGTGGCACTCCTCCATTATAAACTACAACCACTTTCATAATTAAAATTCCTACAAAATTAACTACGACTTTTCAATATTGAGATCTTGGGTCTCGTAATTTCTATTAAAATTAGGAATTGGAATGAATTCCCAAGATATCAGAAACACATAATTTTAATAGTTCTACAATTTGATTGGGTGATTTTGTAGGACCATTAGTGAAAATGAGAAAAATAGTAAAAATTAACTAGGAATTAATATTTACAATGAATTACTAATTTATTTATAGAAATTAAAATAATGTACATTTTTTACATTTTTTAACTCAGACGGTAAAAATTATTGAACTTCAGATGAGCACCATTTGCAAACCATGTAACCAAATGAGATGAAACAAGTACCGATGGAAAGATAAAGAAAATTCAAATTCGATGAAGCAATTAAAATAGAAATATAATGAAAATGGAAAATTGGCAAAATTGTAGGACACTTAACCAAAAGAAAATATTAAAAAGATGATATAGCCAAAAAATTATGGAAAGGGTCCCTATTATTCGAAATAAATATGTCAAAAATGGGGGTGTTGAGTTCTCACTACAACAGGTCAGTGATGTCATGTTTTCATTATTTCACATTTAGAAAGTGGGTCATTGTTACTTCAAAAGAAGATTTTAATGCATGAAGGCTACACAAGTCCCTTTCATTTGCATTTCAGCTACTCGAAGCTATTATCCACTTTGAAATAATTTGGAGCACAAGAAAGGAACACTCCTATTCGCTACTAGGACTTGATGCATAACTGAGGATTGTTGCGTATTTCAAAGAATCAATGAGCTAATCATGAGTAAGGGTGTCTCTCGTTTCTATGATATTTCTTATGTTGTATGTGCCCTGTTTCATCTTTTCAAATTTATCAGATACCTTCAGCGTTCCTCCAACCATATTAAACTACGATTCCTGTGTGTTTTGTTGTACAAGCTACTGTGAAAATCTTTATTGCCTTTCATTTTATGTGAAACCCTTCTTCTGATGCTTCTAGTATTTGCCTTGAACCCAATATACCTTTGTTTTGAACTGCAGTCAAGTATCATTAACTAGGTTCTTGTCTACCTCTTTTCAAAGAAGAACCATAGCAAGTTGTTGCACATCTCCCCTCTTTCGTTACACATTTACCTATTTGTACCTTGCTGCAAAAAGCACCATTAAGTAGCACTACACATTGCTTGGAATAAGTTTGTAAGTCTGCATATACAACCATGGACACTCCATAGATGAAAAAGAAGGTAAAAGGATGAGACATTATGAGATATGAACCCCAAGACCTTAGTCTAGTGAATTTTGACCCTACCATCAGGGTTTCACTTGAACAAGCTGGGTGCATTTCTTTTTATGAGAAGATTCAGAGCCAGGGCCACCACTTTCAGCTCATCAAGCAATTTGCATTGAATTTCAAGGGGAATGAGGTAAATGTTGGAAGTTTTGAATTCACTGTCTCTAAGCAATCAATAAATGCTGCCACTGATATCCCTTTACATGATGAAGAATGGTTTAAAGGTATGGAGCTGTATTTAGCTCATTTTAAATACTTTTTGAAGCTGCAATACCAGGAAGGGTATGGGTCTGTTATCCCAAGGAGTTATCTACTGGACCACCATAGTAAGATGATGAAAGTGATTGAAAGGTATTTTACATGTGAAGGGAAGTTCAAAAAAATCTATCAGTACCACATCAGATTTCTGATGCATTTTATAGGCAAGAAAGCCTGGAATTTTCCTTACTATTTGTTTAGGAGTCTCAGCAAAATGGCTAATAGAGTTCAAGCAAGAGGGAGCCAGATTGAACCTAGCCTATTTCATTTTTAATTGATCAAACTATTGATGCTAAAAGAACTTGACAAGAGGGAATAGTCATGGCCAGAGTTCTTGATTTCTTCATGGTGGATGGTATTGTACCTCTGAGATAGTAGTAGATTAGCTACCAATGCTAGAGCATCTAAAATAATTGTTTTGGGGTTTTTGGTTTAAATTTTGGAAGACCAATGAATGAAGACATATCTAGAATTGAAGTAATTAATCATTTGGGTTATATTAATACTTCAGCAAAGGGCTGCTATAAAGCATTACACAATGATATAGATAAAAAAATAGTGGTGAGTAGAAGACAACAAAAAATATGATTATCACAGTTTCCAGACTGTAAAACAGAACAATCATAAGTTGGAAAACCTTCTAAACTACATTCCAAAGGTTCAAGGCAGTATGCTTAATGCTTACACAAGATGCTGATGATTTATTGATTAGAGGGGATTAGCTACACAAATAGTTATATTAATCCAATCTCTTAATAGATGATCACTTCAGGAGATTATAGGAGTCAATTGAAACTCTAATTGTTCCTACCTAGATATCTCTATAAGTCATAAGCATATGAAGAAAAACATGATGATTGAAAACTGGAAAAACTTACAGGATAACATAAACTGTGTAAAACCAGATTCAAAATCCTCTACTTTGTATTAAGGTTCTAGAAAGACTGAGTACATCAAGTGTCTACAAAAGCTTCCTTCAAAGGCGGCTTCCAGGTTCAAAGTAATATTAATAGTCAAGACTTTACAAGTAATGAACTATGAATCTTGAACTCCGAACCATTTACAACCCAAGAAAAGAGTTATTTATACAATAATAAAACTAAGAAATATCCTAAAACTGATTAAGATTTATTCTAGGAAAGGAAAAGATCTTCATGCAAGAAGTTAGGGGCAGCTGTTTGAACTGCTTCTTACTATCCCCTTTATTCAGGCTATGTTGGCTTTGTTGTTTGATAGTTTTGTTGAAAAATGTGCAACAAGAAATGCTAAATTTAGAAAGTGCTAAAAATAGAACTATTAAAAACAACACTTCTAAAAATAGCAGTTTGGCCAATGAGCATTTTGGCCACCTTGGATGAGAGGTGAAACTGCTAAAAATAGAAACTTCTAAAAATAGCATTTCTGGGTCCCTTCCTATTTTTAGCAGTCCCTAGTCTAACTATAGGAAGTAAAAATGAATTTGGTCTTACCAGCAGTTTAAAATATTAATTAATTAATCTCCATGAGTTAATTAGTTATGGAAAATTAAACTTGAAGTCTTTGTGAGATCATGCAATTATTTTCTCTCTTGATTTAGGAATTTATCCCTTTATTAAAGGAGATAAGGTTCAGTTCTATATTGAGAGGATCAGTTAACTTAGTTTAACTTAGTCAAGTCTAGTTAGATTAATTTAACAAGTTGTTAAAATAATGAGATATAGTTTGATAATTCTTGCATGCATGTGACAACTATTATTTTCAGATAACTGTGTATTCACTCATGGATAAACGATGCATGTTAGTTCTGTCAAAGACCTAGTTGAGATCAGATGTAGGACAGTGTACTATCAGATGCTAGGATATTTCTAGTTAGTATTCCTTGCATGCAGAAGGAAATAGGAGCTTGGAGGACTTGTGTAGCCTATATATTCAGGCATAGGTAGTCCATGAGCTATATCATCAGAGCACAGAGAGAGCAGGATAGCTTTTGAGCTGATTTTTTTTGTATGTTGTTGAGGATTTCCACTTGATTGATAATACAATGTTGGAATTTTATGCTGGTGCTTTCCCCAGTGATATATTCTATATTATGTGTGATTGATTCCTTCTTAGCAGCTATATGTGTTCATGCTTGATGTTGCTCATGTTCAATTAAGCTTCCGCAAAGTTTATGGTAGATGTAGATCTAGTATTATGCTTTAGTACATTGCATATATCAGTTTTATCTGCAGGTGAAATTTCTACATGATATCAGTGAGCTAGCTGATTTGTAGAGAAAATTCTACATGGTATCAAAGCACAAGTGATCAAGGAAGAACAATATATAAGAAGGAATTCAAAGTTTATTATTTGGGATATAGATGTCAAGTTCTTATCACATCTACTCCACCAATGGCGTTCTATGGTTTGAGGCTTGAGTATGCCCTTGATGGCGACTCAAACTATATAGCTTGGAAGGATCGCATGGAGGTAGTATTGGAAGATAACGACCTTAAGGACTTCATTGATCAAGAAGTCCCTAAGCCTACTGATGCTACTCAATTGGTGGAATGGAAGAAGTGTGTGGCTAGAGCTAGGAGAATTCTCTTGGAGGGAGTGCGAGATCATATTGTCTCGAGCCTCCATTGGAAGGAGACTCTGTTTGCAATGTGGAAACCATTGAAAGATTTATATCAGAATAGCAGTGATCAGAGGAAGCTGGCACTGAAGGACAAACTTCGAAAGTTCAAGTGTGAAAAAGATGAAACGATATCTATGTATCTGACCAAGCTCAGCACATGCAGGGATGAGCTTGCAAGTGTAGGGGTCATGACAGCTGATGATGATATGGTGAGTCTAGCACTCCTTGGCCTTCCTAAGAGCTAGCATAGCTACTAGGACTCAATGAATGGAAGGGATAAACTGCCAAATTGGGAACGACTATGGTCGGATTTGATGCAGGAGGAGATCAGACGGAGCACTAGAGACAGTTATTCATCCATGGAGGATGAGGAGAACTGTGCCTTAGCGAGTAAGGCAAAGAAGGGGAAGGAGAAGGTTTCTCTTTCCGAATCCAGTTCTTCTAATGGTGGGAAGAAGGTTGACAAATCGAAAGTGTGATGCATTCGTTGTCATGAGGTGGGCCATTATGCTACAAATTGTCCACAGAGGAAATCCAAGAAGGGATCTGGGGAAGGATCTGAAGGTGAGGCACTTGCTTCAATGTTTGAGTTGGATTTCACACTCTTCACATGCATGGTTTCATCCATGGTGGGAAGTTGTTGGTTTCTTGACAGTGGAGATTATTTCCACATGACCGGTGACAAGAGTTTGTTCAGTACTTTGGAGGAGAAAGATCTCCAGATACTCATAGTGATGGGTAATGATGAGAAGTATAGTGTCTCAGGTGTAGGCACAATTACTTTTCAGAGGGAGCATGGAGCTCGCCTTACATTGACCGATGTCAAGTATGTACCAGGACTAAAGAGAAACTTGGTGTTGATCGTGATGTTGGAAGATAGAGGTTATGATGTAGTCTTCAGTAAGGGAAAGGTTTTCCTTAGACACATCATCACTAGATAGTTGAAGTAGATTGGTTCACGGGTCAAGAACCTATATAGTCTTGAGGTTCAAGATGCATGCAAAGCCTTGAGCAGCAAGGAAATTGATGGAGACTTGGTGGTTGAGAGGGAGAGTATGTTACCTCTCAACATGCAGCGCCAGAAGAAGTCTTAGACGATTGTGGAGGATCCATGATTGGTGCAGCAGCTTCAAGAGGTTGTGGAGTAGCCACAACAGGAGAAGCTGAGAGGAGATCGAGTAGAGACATTTACTCATGCAGAGACCTCCAGTAGGGGGAAACTTCTAGCCAGGTGGGAAGAGGGATCACATGCAGCCATACCTCCAGGTAGGAGGTGGGGCGATATAGAGTGATCGTCCCAAGGAGGAGGGGAAGGATCCTTGAGGTACCCAACCTCTTGGATGAGACCTTGCTACGGGAGCCCTGATGTGGAGTATTAGGAACTAGCTGATTGGGTAGAGACAGACGCAGATGGAGCGACAGAGAGAGCTACAGTGCAGGGAATCCCAGGATAGCACAGAGCATGCAGGTTGCAGCAATGCAAGAGGCACAAGTGTGTTTCACAGTGCAGGGTAGCATAGAGAAGGGTGCAATGGTGCAAGATGCATGGAGATGTTGCAGTAGCAAAGAGTTTAGAGAGGGAGCACTTGTTAGTAGCAGGTAGAGCTTCAACATCAGAGTATGTTTCTAGCCCAACAGAGAGGTCAGTTGGGAGCTTTTTTGTTCCGAGAATTTCAGGAGCAATTAGACCAGGTAGATGTGTTGCATGTAGAACATTCTAGAGGTATAAGATCAGGTTTGAGAGGAAGCCTTTCTTGTTGAGAGGGAGTGTTGAAAAATGTGCAACAAGAAATGCTAAATTTAGAAAGTGCTAAAAATAGAACTCCTAAAAATAGCACTTATAAAAATAGCAGTTTGGCCAATGAGAATTTTGGCCACCTTGGGTGAGAGGTGAAACTGCTAAAAATAGAAACTTCTAAAACTAGCATTTCTGGGTCCCTTCCTATTTTTAGCAGTCCCTGGTCTAACTATCGGAAGTAAAAACGAATTTGGTCTTACCAGTAGTTTAAAATTTTAATTAATTAATCTCCATGAGTTAATTATTTATGGAAAATTAAACTTGAATTCTTTGTGAGATCATGCAATTATTTTCTCTCTTGATTTAGGAATTTATCCCTTGATTAAAGGAGATAAGGTTCAGTTCTATATTGAGAGGATCAGTTGACTTAGTTTAACTTAGTCAAGTCTAGTTAGATTAATTTAACAAGTTGTTAAAATAGGAGATATAGTTTGATAATGCTTGCATGCATGTGACAAATATTATTTTCAGATAACTGTGTATTCACTCATGGATAACTGATGCATGTCAGTTCTGTCAGAGACCCAGTTGAGATCAGATGTGGGACAGTGTACTATCAGATGCTAGGATATTTCTAGTTAGTATTCCTTGCATGCAGAAGGAAATAGGAGCTTGGAGGACTTGTGTAGCCTATATATTCAGGCCTAGGTAGTCCATGAGCTATATCATCAGAGTATAGAGAGAGCAGGATAGCTTTTGAGCTAATTCTTTTTGTATGTTGTTGAGGATTTCCACTTGATTGATAATACAATGTTGGGGTTTTATACTGGTGCTTTTCCCAGTGATATATTCTGTGTTATGTGTGATTGATTCCTTCTTATCAGTTATATGTGTTCATGCTTGATGTTGCTCATGTTCAATTAAACTTCGACAAAGTTTATCGTAGATGTAGATCTAGTATTATTATTTAGTACATTGCATATATTAGTTCTATCTGCAGGTGAAATTTCTACATGATATCAGTGAGCTAGCTGATTTGTAGAGAAATTTCTACAATTTTTCCCCTTTAGCTAATCGATTGCTGGTATCCTTCACGCTGGCAGATTGCTTCATTTTAACATTTTTAATTGATAATGTTTCAAACTCTGTTTAATATGCTTCGACCTAGCTGAGTGACTTTTACTGTGCTCCTTTCTACCTTTATTGTGTATTCCAGTTTTTACTGTGCTTTTCAACAGTAAAATCCTCATATTTATCTTTAAACTGTTACACAGGCTTTTTGTTTACAAACCTAGAACAACAGTCTTTACCTGCAAAACCCAGAAACTTATTAAGAAAAACATGGTGACAGAGGATCTCCAATGGATTTGTTGAGCTTGAAAGACTATTGGAAGGAGTCCAGGGCATATCAAAGGGTAAACAATGGCTTTAATGGCCGCAGAGGCATAATGGAGGTTACGCTGTGTAAAACAGGCAAAACAGAGCAAAAATGGCTTTTTATGCGTTTAATGGAAAAATAGTAAACTTTTTAACTATCGGGCAAAGGTGAAAAATGGTGGAAAGAGTACGGAGGGATTAATTATGGCAGGAATGGCTTAATTATGGTTAAAAATGTGATCAATGGTTTAAATGGAGTTTCGGGTCATTTCTTCGTTTAAATAAAAAAACGATTTAACATAGAAAACCTTCACAAATCAATATATGGCAGACTTGAAAAATATGAATTCGAGCGGATAATGACATCGGGTCCAGGTTTATATCGCATATCGCAATCGGTGTTAGGCAGGGGTAGGCCCATCGCAAAGGAATGCGATAAGGGCCGGATGCGATATGGCGGTGAACTATAATATATATTTGGTTGGGTCCGAGCTTCCATCGGATGTCAGAAATCATAGTGGTCAGAGGTATATACATCGGATGAGATGTGCGATGAGGTTGGATGCGATATGGCAGTAATATGTAATATATATGTAATATATAGAATATATATATATATATATATAATATATATGCGTCGGTTTTGGCTTCCACATCATAGTCGGGATCCAACATACACGAGAGGTTAATGCTATAAGCAGGACTGCGTAGAGGGTGGATGCGGAATGCAATATATTTTATGATATATAATGATGTCGGGTCCGGACTTCCCATCATATATCGCAATCAGAGTTCGCAATGCGGGGAGGGTTATTTATATGAAAGACTTGCGATCCCACTGATGCGATATTTTTATGAAATACATAATTTTATAACAAAACTAAGGGTTTTCGGGATATTTAAATAAATGGAGTTAATATATATGGGAAGGAAGCTTTTTAAGGGTTTATTACATTAAATTAATATTAATTAATATGATCGGAAAGGGAAATGCGACTAAGTATAATGCTTTTAATGAATGATTTGACTTTTGATATAAACATTTATACTTAGGATAAAGATATTTTTATGGGTTTTGTGTAAAAAGGGATTTTACATGGAATTTTTACTTTTCCTAGGTAAAAAGGGCTTTGACCTTAGGAAAAGGGATTTTATGGAAATGAATGAATATGAATGTATGAAGGGGAAATTAGTAAATATATGAGTGAATGGAGATGAATGGGAAGTTATTTACTTGATCAAGTAGAACTTCATTTGCTTTGTATAATTGGATCATGGACACAAAAAACATGATGAATGTACATTTTGTCCAATCAATAATCAAACTGCTGCAACCTTTCTCTACTTACCCTCTGCCTATCCTATCATTTTTTCTTCACTTAATGGGTGCATTTAAGATAACAAACCCTTTTCCTTTCTTCTTATTTAACAAAATAAAACTATCTAAATCTACCCTTATATCAATCAAAGGGCTCAGATTAAACTGATGAGCACCTTATTATTCTCTACCTAGCTACTGATCTACCAAGATTAAATAGTTTGGCAAGATCTTTATTCTCTAACTATAACATCAAATTTAAAGCATGAAGCAGTCAAGATTAAACTGTTTGACTATCATAGTTTGTGGCATTTAGACAAGGTGCACACAACCATTATTTTTCCAAAAAAGTAGTGGCATTTAGACTTGCTCACTTTCAGAATTTATTTGTTTTCTTTTCTTTCTAATCTAACATTTCCTTTTTGCCTTAATTTTTTAGAGCATCTACCTAACATTTTCTTTGATATGGACATTATCATCAAGATTTTTCTTTTACTAACATTTTATTCACTATTGTTATGTCCATATCCTAACTTAACAAATTTTCAAATATTCTATCTAATCAAAACCAAAAAATGCTACAATAGATGGCGTAGTTCTCTGACAGTCTAAAGAGTAAGAAAGACACCCAATCATCTGAAACCAAAGAAGCCTCATCTACAACAACTGGCTCAGTGAAAAATCCTTTGATTAAGGAAAAATCAATGGACAAGAGAAGTGCCAAGATACTTCACTTCTCACCCGAGGTAGAACAAGTGGATATGATACCGAGAACAAGAGCTTTAGCCAAGAGATTTCCTGTAGACCTTACACCTGTTCAAACTGTTGAGATATCAGAGAGTGCACATGAAGGAGTGGAAACTAATGAAAAAGATAAGAAAAATAAAGACCTGTAAGATCAACTTGGTAAGGCACATTTAATGATAGCACAATTGTAGAAATAAAATAAATATCTAGAGAGGAAATGCTTATAAGAAATTGCTAAGCTCAATAAGGAAAAACCATCAAAGAGAGCCTTGATACCAATTGTTGAAGACAAAGGCAAAAAAGTAGCAGACATAGAAGATGTATAGAATAATACAACTGAGTAGTAAAGGAGACCTAGAACTAGGTCTCCAATTAAGAAAATAGAAATTCAATTGAAAGATGATGCTCAACCAGAATAGACGATAGTGGAAGTACTTGATGAGAAAAATGAGCTCAACAAATTGATGGAACAAATAGAGGAAGTTCAACAAGAAGTAGATTGGCTTGCAGAGAAAGATTAAAGGGATAAGATGAGCTTATTTAATCAATTGTAAATGGTTGAACTTGTCATCGACAAGGCTAAACATAAGTTGAAGTGGACCTTGCCTTTGCATAGGCAAGTGAGAAATATGTATACATAGAATTTGGTCTTAAAAACGAGACTCGAACTAGTAAAAGAGCAGCTGACTAAGATCAGATAATCTAGAAGAAAGAGGAAGAGGAGCAAGTTAGGGATACTTGTAGAAGCATCACAAAGTTGAATTTCATCAGGTGGATGCCACTAAGCTCTGAATTTTGTCTTTTTGTACATAAAACTTACATAAGAAATCAAAGTTTGGATGCATTGCAGTGCTATGAAAGTTGCTACGAATTTGATAACAAAGGGAGATAGTGTTTTGGAGTCTTGCTTTCAGTTTTGAATCTATTTCATGTGTTCATGAGCTTCTCAAAGGTATTTCAAGATAACCCACATGCTTTAAAATTTTAGAGATGGACCGAGGATATGCACAACTGGAATTGGTGCAAAAGTTGTTGCGAAACTGGAAGATTTGCAACAAATGCTGCTTTTTTGACACAATCCTCATTTTGACCTGTTGGAGTTTTTGGGTTCCAAAAGTCATTTTGATCATTATATTAGGTGTCATAAATCCTTAGGATTGTATGGTTAATGGTTTCTTATGAATATTCCGACTTTTATGATGTATCAAGATAAAAATTGCAGTAGGTAATTAGTTCCAATTTTTCATCAAAGTAGGTGATAGTTCGATGTACCTAGATGATGAATGGTTTTCTAGCTTTGAGGAATTCAACCCTGCTAGGTGGAAGTGGAATATATTTGATGTATATATTATGTAAAAGAAATAGTAAAGGGATTTTAGTCAGAAAATCAAAAAATCATTGAGTCATCTAATTGACAGAGAAAACCTTGGTGAGAGAGCCCTCTCCAAGGCTAGAAGGGATAGATTCTAGCCTAAAAGTGGTCCGTGGTTACCTTTGTAATCCTTTCTCATCCTAATGGAAATTACAAAGTGCTAACACTCTCTTCACACATAAGTAGGGCCACAATCCTCAAATATCATATATATATCATATGTATCATATAGGTAGCATATACATGCATCAACACCATGTAACCAAACAAATAGAACCTTCAACATATCAACATAATGAACATCTTTAATGGACATAACATATATATCAACTTGTTAATATTAAGAAAGCTTAACCAATTTCACCAAGAGAAATTCATCATCCATAACTTTATCTCATGCAAACCATGCATCATTTATGACAACAACACATGTATCTTTAGCAGCGACTGCAGTAAAAACCATACATCAACACTGATATGTATTCATCATAACCATCATGCAACGATAAATGCTCAAGAAACCATGATACCAACAATTCACTATTAGAAGAATAGAAGATTCCCGCCCTTAACCTGTGCCAACTATTCACTATGAAAATTGATCATATCCATCTCATCAATAAACAAATGCATCAAATAACCAAAAAAAAAATTCACAATATCTCGTGAACCATCATGAACCAACCATCATTCTTAACCAGCATAAAGACATTATTAATAGTCTGCAACAAGTCAATATCAGAATCATAAATCCAATAATAATTGATTGAAGCATATCAAGAGATCGCCTGAGTCTGTCCCACTGTTTCTTCATCTTAGATAAATATACACAACTGTCTAGATCAAAATTCCTTTATACGCACGATTGTCTTTAATGTGATCCACGTCAGAAAGTAAATTGCTATGTTTTCATAACTACAGCTCCCCTTGAACACAACATGTCTATTCTTATTCAATGTTACTTCATCAAATGTAATGTCAGTGATATAAACATCACCAAAATAATATCAAAACAACATAGGGAGTCATCATTAAGATACACATGCATAGCTTCCCCTGAAATAATACACCATTGATCCCATGGGCCTGTTTTCCATGAGTTTATGTACCTCACATTTACTTCTGCAGTCATTGCAAGAATTATGATTTAGATTCAATAGACTGCAATAGAGCCTATCTTCTTTTACTTTGAATATGAGGAAGAAGAACTATCCCTCTTATTTCTGCCTAAATTCTTCTTTACTAGCACATATAATTTGTCTTGATTTCTGTATTCTCTTGTTATAACCTGTCCAATTTCTTCATCTATAAATTTGCATTTAGTTTTTGTAAATACAATTATACATCCTTTGTTAGCCATTTGACCAACACTTAGAATATTTTTCTTCAACCCTTTAACTAATAATGCATCAGCTGCATGCTTATCAAGTTCAGATCTACCTGTTCCTAGAACTTTTGCTCGAGCACTATTTCCAAGAATAACCTTACCATCTTTCTTTTTATTAAGAGACTCAAACTTGTTCTTATCTCTAGTCCTATGATGAGAGAATCTGTTGTCTATGTACGATTCATATTCATCTTCAAATGAATAAAGATCAAGGCCACACCCTATTTGTTCTTCTTCTTTTTGCTTATTATGAGAAGTGTTGGTGGATCCACCTTTTTCAGATTTTTTGGTAGCACTATTCTTGTCTGGTTTCTTTCCTTGCTGTTTGTGAAAATCCATTGAATTGTTCCCACATTATTTTGCTACATGACCAAACTTGTTACAAGTATAACATCTTCCATGACCAGAAAAGGGAACACAATATCTCTGTTTCATATTCCTTTTATTGCAAACAATAGCTTTGTGACCAAATATGTTGAAAGTAAAGAAATATCCATTAAATAAAATTGAGTACTTAGGAGCTGATGATCTTCCTGTGAAGTATTTATTTGCTTGAGATTGAAACAATTTTCTTTTGCAGTTTTCCACAATGTGTCCATAATTATGAAATATAAAGCATTCAACATTATTGATCAGAGGAGAGAATCGATAAATGTTTCTATTATTAGGAGAACATTATTTCTTTTGAAAATTCATCTTCCTTGGATGTTTATCTGGTTGACTTCTTATCTCTTTAATAATAATGTCAAATTTTGTATTGTTATCTTTCAAGATCCTGTTGATGCCCCAAAAATCGTTGTATCAACATTGGGGGATAACCACCCGGTCCGGACCTTAATACAACTCCTTTTCCATTTGGGATGGTGGCTCCGACTGGATATAATGGG